>JAMPIV010022482.1:0-85103 GCA_024509875.1 Oreohelix idahoensis | reverse complement strand
TTCGCTAGAAAATACAAAATTAATATCTGAGAGAAGAAATACTAGCAGACTGGAAAGATATCTGGTCAAGTTGCCAAAGAAGAGAGACTGTGGGTTTGGCCAGATGAGCATAGTGCTGCCCCAGGTGTAGTTTCAGCGGTACATTTAGTAAAATAATTTGTGTGATGGTGATAAACGAAAATGTTCACATTATTATACATGAAAATGAAGGTACATACATGTAGATTATTATGATTATCAAAGTATGAGTAATTTTCATTTTTTTAAGGCTCAAGGAAACGTGATGAAAAATAAAGAAAAAAATTCAACTTTAACAATTTATCTGTTCTGATTATCAATTGATTAAACAACATTCAAACACTGACACTTACACAGTTGTTCTTGAATTTATCAAGAAAGAAGTTTTTTAGAACAAAATCTACCAGCAGGTCAGGGGTTCACAATACAGTGGGCAATGGAAAGAAAATACTGATAAACTCAAAACTGGAAGGACACTTTCTACCTGAGATATTAATTCAGTAATTGCCTTAAAGTTTCTCAATGAGCAGACTTATGCCTTGCTGTGTGTCACTAGCTCAAAGTCTATTTATATCTTCCTAAACATCATACTTGATGTTTAACTACAAATTTAAACTTCCAATGTCAAGGACAATTTGATAGTCTTAGCGAAAAGATATTTACCTTGAAAAGATACTCATAAATGAAAAAAAAAAATAACTGAGTTAGTTTTATAAATGAACAAAACACTAAAACACAAATGTTTCAGGATTACCCTTCTTCAGGTAGTATCTTACACTCAGGATTACCCTTCTTCAGGTACTATCTTACACTCAGGATTACCCTTCTTCAGGTACTATCTTACATTCAGGATTATCCTTCTTCAGGTACTATCTTACACTCAGGATTACCCTTCTTCAGGTACTATCTTACACTCACTAAAATGACTAAAAGACATTAGGAAATCACAAAAAAAGATCAATTTTGCAGAATTAGGTTGAGGGTAAAAAACTGATGACTAGAACATGGCAGAAATAGATACTAGATAATGCGGCACGTACAAAGAATGAAATAACTGTAGTATGCAGATAAATCTGGACAGAATTTTGAAGAGAGCTCAGGATAAAAAAATGTGTAGAGAAACAAATGTGGACACAAAGAGACTGGGTAGAAAGTTGCAGAAACTGAAAGTGGGATGGGATGGAATGTGGTAGCTGCTGCTTTTTGGACATTACAGGATTAATTAGTTGACAGACAAAAGATAAGTATAATAAGAAGTATGAGAATTAACTACAAAGTTAGATCACAACATGAGAGGCTCAGACACAATAAGACATGTAATGAGAGGGAGACATGAGAGGCTCAGACACAATAAGACATGTAATGAGAGGGAGAAATGAGAGGCTCAGACACAATAAGACATGTAATGAGAGGGAGAAATGAGAGGCTCAGACACAATAAGACATGTAATGAGAGGGAGAAATGAGAGGCTCAGACACAATAAGACATGTAATGAGAGGGAGAAATGAGAGGCTCAGACACAATAAGACATGTAAAGAGAGGGAGAAATGAGAGGCTCAGACACAATAAGACATGTAAAGAGAGGGAGAAATGAGAGGCTCAGACACAATAAGACATGTAAAGAGAGGCTCAGACACAATAAGACATGTAAAGAGAGGGAGAAATGAGAGGCTCAGACACAATAAGACATGTAAAGAGAGGGAGAAATGAGAGGCTCAGACACAATAAGACATGTAAAGAGAGGGAGAAATGAGAGGCTCAGACACAATAAGACATGTAAAGAGAGGGAGAAATGAGAGGCTCAGACACAATAAGACATGTAAAGAGAGGGAGAAATGAGAGGCTCAGACACAATAAGACATGTAAAGAGAGGGAGAAATGAGAGGCTCAGACACAATAAGACATGTAAAGAGAGGGAGAAATGAGAGGCTCAGACACAATAAGACATGTAAAGAGAGGGAGAAATGAGAGGCTCAGACACAATAAGACATGTAAAGAGAGGGAGAAATGAGAGGCTCAGACACACACAATAAGACATGTAAAGAGAGGGAGAAATGAGAGGCTCAGACACAATAAGACATGTAAAGAGAGGGAGAAATGAGAGGCTACGACACAACAAGACATGAAGAGAGAGGGAGAAATGAGAGGCTCAGACACAATAAGACATGTAAAGAGAGGGAGAAATGAGAGGCTCAGACACAATAAGACATGTAAAGAGAGGGAGAAATGAGAGGCTCAGACACAATAAGACATGTAAAGAGAGGGAGAAATGAGAGGCTCAGACACAATAAGACATGTAAAGAGAGGGAGAAATGAGAGGCTCAGACACAATAAGACATGTAATCCCTCTCTTTACATGTAAAGAGAGGGAGAAATGAGAGGCTCAGACACAATAAGACATGTAAAGAGAGGGAGAAATGAGAGGCTCAGACACAATAAGACATGTAAAGAGAGGGAGAAATGAGAGGCTCAGACACAATAAGACATGTAAAGAGAGGGAGAAATGAGAGGCTCAGACACAATAAGACATGTAAAGAGAGGGAGAAATGAGAGGCTCAGACACAATAAGACATGTAAAGAGAGGGAGAAATGAGAGGCTCAGACACAATAAGGAATGTAAAGAGAGGGAGAAATGAGAGGCTCAGACACAATAAGACATGTAAAGAGAGGGAGAAATGAGAGGCTCAGACACAATAAGACATGTAAAGAGAGGGAGAAATGAGAGGCTCAGACACAATAAGACATGTAAAGAGAGGGAGAAATGAGAGGCTCAGACACAATAAGACATGTAAAGAGAGGGAGAAATGAGAGGCTCAGACACAATAAGACATGTAAAGAGAGGGAGAAATGAGAGGCTCAGACACAATAAGGACATGTAAAAGAGAGGGAGAAATGAGAGGCTCAGACACAATAAGACATGTCAGACGAGCCACACAATAAGACATGTAAAGAGAGGGAGAAATGAGAGGCTCAGACACAATAAGACATGTAAAGAGAGGGAGAAATGAGAGGCTCAGACACAATAAGACATGTAAAGAGAGGGAGAAATGAGAGGCTCAGACACAATAAGACATGTAAAGAGAGGGAGAAATGAGAGGCTCAGACACAATAAGGACATGTAAAGAGAGGGAGAAATGAGAGGCTCAGACACAATAAGACATGTAAAAGAGAGAGAGAAATGAGAGGCTCAGACACAATAAGACATGTAAAGAGAGGGAGAAAATGAGAGGCTCAGACACAATAAGACATGCAAAGAGGAGGAAAAATGAGAGGCTCAGACACAATAAGACATGTAAAGAGAGGGAGAAATGAGAGGCTCAGACACAATAAGACATGTAAAGAGAGGGAGAAATGAGAGGCTCAGACACAATAAGACATGTAAAGAGAGGGAGAAATGAGAGGCTCAGACACAATAAGACATGTAAAGAGAGGGAGAAATGAGAGGCTCAGACACAATAAGACATGTAAAGAGAGGGAGAAATGAGAGGCTCAGACACAATAAGACATGTAAAGAGAGGGAGAAATGGGAGAAATGAGAGGCTCAGACACAATAAGACATGTAAAGAGAGGGAGAAATGAGAGGCTCAGACACAATAAGACATGTAAAGAGAGGGAGAAATGAGAGGGGCTCAGACACAATAAGACATGTAAAGAGAGGGAGAAATGAGAGGCTCAGACACAATAAGACATGTAAAGAGAGGGAGAAATGAGAGGCTCAGACACAATAAGACATGTAAAGAGAGGGAGAAATGAGAGAGGCTCAGACACAATAAGACATGTAAAGAGAGGGAGAAATGAGAGGCTCAGACACAATAAGACATGTAAAGAGAGGGAGAAATGAGAGGCTCAGACACAATAAGACATGTAAAGAGAGGGAGAAATGAGAGGCTCAGACACAATAAGACATGTAAAGAGAGGGAGAAATGAGAGGCTCAGACACAATAAGACATGTAAAGAGAGGGAGAAGACATGTAAAGAGAGGGAGAAATGAGAGGCTCAGACACAATAAGACATGTAAAGAGAGGGAGAAATGAGAGGCTCAGACACAATAAGACATGTAAAGAGAGGGAGAAATGAGAGGCTCAGACACAATAAGACATGTAAAGAGAGGGAGAAATGAGAGGCTCAGACACAATAAGACATGTAAAGAGAGGGAGAAATGAGAGGCTCAGACACAATAAGACATGTAAAGAGAGGGAGAAATGAGAGGCTCAGACACAATAAGACATGTAAAGAGAGGGAGAAATGAGAGGCTCAGACACAATAAGACATGTAAAGAGAGAAAGAAAGAAAAGGCTCAGACACAATAAGACATGTAAAGAGAGGGAGAAATGAGAGGCTCAGACACAATAGAGGGAGAAATGAGAGGCTCAGACACAATAAGACATGTAAAGAGAGGGAGAAATGAGAGGCTCAGACACAATAAGACATGTAAAGAGAGGGAGAAATGAGAGGCTCAGACAAAATAAGACATGTAAAGAGAGGGAGAAATGAGAGGCTCAGACACAATAAGACATGTAAAGAGAGGTCAGGAAGCAATATTTAAAACCAACCTGTCAGCTTTGGGTTTAGCAATGAAGAGGTCATCGTCAACTCTGTCATCTGTAAAGATGCTGCTGGTACGAGAAGAACTGCTACCCGTATTCTTGGCTCCCTCTACAGTTTTCAGTGATGATGGCAGTGTTGTGGATGAAGTGGACCGTATGCTGGAACTAAGTGAGTTTCCGTCGTCATCCAACCAACCATGGTTTTCTTCCTGTGAATGAGGATAAAATAGAAGAAAAATATCATAAATATATGAGAAGCAGGGGATACAACTATCACCATAATTTTCCTTTTTGCTCCTTATGGAGCATGGAGCCACCAAGCATGTACATGCTCTTACAGCAGTGGTTTCTGTAGCACTTAGTTTTACATGATGAGGTTGCCAGCCTCGTATTCATCACCTTGTATGACGTGCCGGAGGGGTCAATAGTCCTAAGTCTCATCAGAAACCTCCGGGAACCAAACAGGGCACACAATGTTTAAGCTTGAGGAAATCACAAATGGTAACTAAGAAATTACACTGATAAATAGGCACTTATGCAAAGTAGAACTAAATGATGTAAGACAAGATCACCAAAGTAGAACTAAATGATGTAAGACAAGATCACCAAAGTAAGACTAAATGATGTAAGACAAGATCACCACAGTAGGACTAAATGATGTAAGACAAGATCACCAAAGTAGAACTAAATGATGTAAGACAAGATCACCAATGTAGAACTAAATGATGTAAGACAAGATCACCAAAGTAGAACTAAATGATGTAAGACAAGATCACCAAAGTAGGACTAAATGATGTAAGACAAGATCACCAAAGTAGGACTAAATGATGTAAAACAAGATAACCAAAGTAGGACTAAATGATGTAAGACAAGATCACCAAAGTAGGACTAAATGATGTAAGACAAGATCACCAAAGTAGAACTAAATGATGTAAGACAAGATCACCAAAGTAGAACTAAATGATGTAAGACAAGATCACCAAAGTAGGACTAAATGATGTAAGACAAGATCACCAAAGTAGAACTAAATGATGTAAGACAAGATCACCAAAGTAGGACTAAATGATGTAAGACAAGATCATCAAAGTAGGACTAAATGATGTAAGACAAGATCACCAAAGTAGAACTAAATGATGTAAGACAAGATCACCAAAGTAGAACTAAATGATGTAAGACAAGATCACCAAAGTAGGACTAAATGATGTAAGACAAGATCATCAAAGTAGGACTAAATGATGTAAGACAAGATCACCAAAGTAGAACTAAATGATGTAAGACAAGATCACCAAAGTAGAACTAAATGATGTAAGACAAGATCACCAAAGTAGAACTAAATGATGTAAGACAAAATAACCAAAGTAGGACTAAATGATGTAAGACAAGATCACCAAAGTAGAACTAAATTATGTAAGACAAGATAACCAAAGTAGGACTAAATGATGTAAGACAAGATCACCAAAGTAGGACTAAATGATGTAAGACAAGATCACCAAAGTAGGACTAAATGATGTAAGACAAGATCACCAAAGCAGGACTAAATGATGTAAGACAAGATCACCAAAGTAGGACTAAATGACGTAAGACAAGATCACCAAAGTAGAACTAAATGATGTAAGACAAGATCACCAAAGTAGGACTAAATGATGTAAGACAAGATCATCAAAGTAGAACTAAATGATGTAAGACAAGATCACCAAAGTAGAACTAATAGATGTAAGACAAGATCACCAAAGCAGAACTAAATGATGTAAGACAAGATCACCAAAGAAGGACTAACTGATGTAAGACAAGATCACCAAAGCAGGACTAAATGATGTAAGACAAGATCACCAAAGTAGGACTAAATGATGTAAGACAAGATCACCAAAGTAGAACTAAATGATGTAAGACAAGATCACCAAAGTAGAACTAAATGATGTAAGACAAGATCACCAAAGTAGAACTAAATGATGTAAGACAAGATCACCAAAGTAGAACTAAATGATGTAAGACTAGATCACCAAAGTAGAATTAAATGATGTAAGACAAGATCACCAAAGTAGAATTAAATGATGTAAGACAAGATCACCAAAGTAGAACTAAATGATGTAAGACAAGATCACCAAAGTAGGACTATATGATGTAAGACAAGATCACCAAAGTAGGACTAAATGATGTAAGACAAGATCACCAAAGTAGGACTAAATGATGTAAGACAAGATCACCAAAGTAGGACTAAATGATGTAAGACAAGATCACCAAATTAGCACTAAATGATGTCAGACAAGATCACTAAAGTAGGACTAAATGATGTAAGACAAGATCACCAAAGTAGAACTAAATGATGTAAGACAAGATCACCAAAGCAGGACTAAATGATGTAAGACAAGATCACCAAAGCAGGACTAAATGATGTAAGACAAGATCACCAAAGTAGGACTAAATGATGTAAGACAAGATCACCAAAGTAGAACTAAATGATGTAAGACAAGATCACCAAAGTAGAACTAAATGATGTAAGACAAGATCACCAAAGTAGAACTAAATGATGTAAGACAAGATCACCAAAGTAGAATTAAATGATGTAAGACAAGATCCCCAAAGTAGGACTAAATGATGTAAGACAAGGTCACCAAAGTAGGACTAAATGATGTAAGACAAGATCACCAAAGTAGGACTAAATGATGTAAGACAAGATCACCAAAGTAGAACTAAATGATGTAAGACAAGATCACCAAAGTAGAACTAAATGATGTAAGACAAGATCACCAAAGTAGATCGAAACGATGTAAGACAAGATCACCAAAGTAGGACTAAATGATACAAGACAAGATCACCAAAGCAGAACAAACGGACGATCTTTATTTTCAAAGGGTTAACAATTGGGCTGCTCATCTAACGTGATCTGCCCTTCCACTGTCATTCTGGCACACTATATCCGTTCATTCCCACATGGTACATTAAGCATTAATTTAAAGGCATACATCATTATAAAGGTAATATAATAGCACACATTCACAGTATCCAATCATAATCAACATTAAGAATATTAAAAAAAAAAAAAGAACAAATACAAAAACAAACTGCCAATAGGTAGTCTAAGGGGTTAGGAAAGGATGCTGGAGGTGGTGATAACAATGAGTTTTCTGTAGCTGTTTTTTATGCTATGAAGACAGGTAATCAGTAGAATGACTTATTATAGATGATCATTACCATCAAGGAAAACAGTTCAGGAGAAATGAGCCTGAAGTTATTTAACTTAGCTGGATGGTGATTAGCAACCAAAGTAAATTTGTTTTTTCTCACAGGAGGATCCCATTACACGCTCATTGAGGCATATTGGGAATATGGTGTTAGGCCCATATTATCTTGACTATCGGCACACTAGGGGTGATGTGGTCAGCTTCATGCCGGCCGCCTTTAACCTTCCCAGAGTTGCTCTGGTACCCAATTCATGAGGCTGGGTCGACCTCATAGTCATTTGCGGTCTACAGAATCCCACTTCATCTGGGAATCGAACCATGGACCACTAAGCTAGGAAGCCAGTGCACTAACCACTGCACTACTGTTTCTCATACTTATGAACATTAATGAGTTAGGGAAGGAAAAGGCAGCGAGGCAGGGAACTGATCACCCCACCTCTCGATGCTGGACCTAGTATGGTCAAGTCTCTAACACTTCACTCCCCTATGGCAGTATCCACAATGGGACTACCTTTATCTTTTTGTTATGAACATATCAGTCAAGAGGAAAACGACTGCGGCAACTACATTATGAGGAGACTAGTTTGATAAACTGGTACATTTGTTATGAACATATCAGTCAAGAGGAAAACGACTGCGGCAACTACATTATGAGGAGACTAGTTTGATAAACTGGTACATTTGTTATGAACATATCAGTCAAGAGGAAAACGACTGCGGCAACTACATTATGAGGAGACTAGTTTGATAAACTGGTACATTTGTTATGAACATATCAGTCAAGAGGAAAACGACTGCGGCAACTACATTATGAGGAGACTAGTTTGATAAACTGGTACATTTGTTATGAACATATATCAGTCAAGAGGAAAACGACTGCGGCAACTACATTATGAGGAGACTAGTTTGATAAACTGGTACATTTGTTATGAACATATCAGTCAAGAGGAAAACGACTGCGGCAACTACATTATGAGGAGACTAGTTTGATAAACTGGTACATTTGTTATGAACATATCAGTCAAGAGGAAAACGACTGCGGCAACTACATTATGAGGAGACTAGTTTGATAAACTGGTACATTTGTTATGAACATATCAGTCAAGAGGAAAACGACTGCGGCAACTACATTATGAGGAGACTAGTTTGATAAACTGGTACATTTGTTATGAACATATCAGTCAAGAGGAAAACGACTGCGGCAACTACATTATGAGCAGACTAGTTTGATAAAGTGGTACATTTGTTATGAACATATCAGTCAAGAGGAAAACGACTGCGGCAACTACATTATGAGCAGACTAGTTTGATAAACTGGTACATTTGTTATGAACATATCAGTCAAGAGGAAAACGACTGCGGCAACTACATTATGAGCAGACTAGTTTGACAAACTGGTACATTTGTTATGAACATATCAGTCAAGAGGAAAACGACTGCGGCAACTACATTATGAGCAGACTAGTTTGACAAACTGGTACATTTGTTATGAACATATCAGTCAAGAGGAAAACGACTGCGGCAACTACATTATGAGGAGACTAGTTTGACAAACTGGTACATTTGTTATGAACATATCAGTCAAGAGGAAAACGACTGCGGCAACTACATTATGAGCAGACTAGTTTGATAAACTGGTACATTTGTTAAGAACATATCAGTCAAGAGGAAAACGAGTGCGGCAACTACATTATGAGCAGACTAGTTTGACAAACTGGTACATTTGTTATTAACAGCTTTTCAAAGAGTAGGTTTTTGTTTTGGGCAATCTGAATGATTGCAACCATTTAAGAGGACACATATTTATTAGACAGTATGTTTTAAGGGAAATACTTCGTGACATTAGTAGACTGAACTTGTTGTTAACAGTTATTCTAAGACAGAATACCTGTTCCAGATATGAAAGGCCACGGAGTGTGATAAATGGAATGACCATGAGAGCTGAGGGCTGGTTATGTGACCTCACAGGTGACCAAGATTTGAACAGTTTATGTATGAACAGTAGTGACAATGCAAGTGTGTGCAGTTGGCAAATGTTTACTCTCCTCAGCCACTTTCCAAACATTTATTTTCACACAAACACACACAGACATGAGAACAGAAAGCAGAAATAAGAAAGACATAAAATAAACTGGAACAGACTGCCCAAGACAAGAAGGCTTACGCATCGCAAGAAGGTCATAGAAGTTTAACTATGGTAGGTGGATGAGAGAAAGCACAAAGAAGTAGAACTATGATAGCTCAATGAGAGAAAACAGCTCAAAGAAGAAGTATCTTTATGAAGTATGAATGAGAGAAAAGAGATAAAAGAAGCAGAACTATTATAGGTGAATGAGAGAAAAGAGATACAAAAAAAGTAGAGCTATGATACGTGAATGAGAGAAAAGAGCTAAAAATAAAAAGAAGTATAACTATGACAGATTAATGAGAGATAAGAGCTATAAAAAAAATAGAACTATGATAGATCAATGAGAGATAAGAGCTATTAAAAAAAGGTAGAACTATGATAGATCAATGAGAGATAAGAGCTATAAAAAAATAGAACTATGATAGATCAATGAGAGATAAGAGCTATAAAAAAAAGGTAGAACTATGATAGATCAATAAGAGATAAGAACTATTTTAAAAAAGTAGAACTATGATAGATCAATAAGAGATAAGAACTATTTTAAAAAAGTAGAACTATGATAGATCAATGAGAGAAAAGAGCTAAGAAAAGAAGTAGAACTATGATAGATCAATGACAGGTAAGAGATAAAAAAAAAGAAGTAGAACTATGGTAGATCAATGAGAGAAAAGAGCTAAAAAGGTAGAACTATGAAAGATCAATGAGAGATAAGAGCTAAAAAGGGAAGTAGAACTATGATAGATCAATGAGAGAAAAGAGCTTAAAAAAAAAGTAGAACTATGATAGATCTTCTTCTTCTTCTTCGTTCACCCTCAGATGTCAACTTGAATAAGTTCAAAGAAAGCAGTGGTCAGCCTGAGGCTGTTGATATCTCCGTAGATTTTCTCCAGGAATGGTACTGGTGATGGCCATATGCGTTTTCTCTGTTCCACATATGGTGGGCACCTTTGAAGCAGATGTTCGGCAGTCATTTTATCAGTGCCACAGTCACACTCATCAGTAGCTCCTATCTTTAATTTGTTGAATAGATGGTATCTCAATCTGCTATGACCTGTGCGAAGTCTGAAGATTACCACTTGTTCACTTCTGCTGAGCTGGTAATACGGATCATTTTTTGATGGCCTGGATGCTCTTCTTCCCACTTGTGCCTGTACCTGCGCTTGATAAAACTCTTGGCCTCCTCATAAGTTATATTTGTGTCAAGTTGAGGAAGCTTTCCCCCTTCCTTTGCCAATCTGTCAGCCTCTTCACTTCCAGGGATGTTGCAGTGAGAAGGGATCCACTGTATCACGACTCTTTTGTATTGCTGACAGTATGTGAAGTGTTACTCTTTGGTCACCCAGTTCAGCATTACTTTGACCGTTCAGCATTGTAATTACTGACAGTGCATCTGAGAAGACAGCTACTGGTCTATCTGAGCTTTCTTCTGTCATTAGAATTTCTGATGCAGTTTTTAAGGACTCTGCCTCTGCTCTGAAGTTACTTGAAAATTTCCCTGTTGTGACTGCTATCTTTTTTTGTGTGCCATTGCTTAAGCTCAGGAAGACTCCTCCACCCCCATCTTCTGTTGCATTAGTTGCTGATCCATCTGTGTATGCATGGATCCAGGTGTTGCTTGGGTAATGTTTCTCTATATATTTTGTGGTTAGAACTCTCCTTTCTGTTTCCTTTTGGCTTTTCTTTCTCTCAATACCAGGAACATTTTCTTTCATTTCAGGGAAGCACTGTTGTTTCCAAATTGGTAGCTTGTGTGCAGTACATATTGGCGTAGCTGCTGCTATTGAGTTTATGGGGTCTGCTCTCATCTTTGTTTTGACTGTCTCTACAAAGTTGCTTCGCTTCAGTCTTCCCCTTCCAAGTCCATTTATTCTCTGGTGCATTGGGTGGTCTATCAGCTTCCTGAATTTCTTGGCTTGTTGCTGGGCTCTGCTATCTCTTCTGTCCTCCATAGGCTGGAGGTGAGTAATCTTTTCCAACTCTTCAATGGATGCTGAATGATAGATCAATGAGAGAAAAAAGCTCAAGGAAGAAGTAGAACAAAGACATGTGAATGAGAGAAAAGAGCTCTAAGAAGGAGTTAAACTATGATCAGTAAATGTGATGAAACAAACAGAAAAAGAAAAACAAGAAAGAAAAATATAATAGACTGAATATAGGCCAATAAAATGAAAAAAAGTGAACAAAGTATAACATCATCTTCTTCTTCTTCTTCTTCGATCCTTAACCACCGACCGTCAAAGCAGTCAGTGGCCATCACGCCTAGTGGCGTCTTGTAGGGCAACAACAAATTGATTCCACTTTGCACGGTCGGTGGCCATCCTTCGTACAGTGCCCCAACTCTGGTTCATTCATGTCAGTGGCTTCCTTTCGGCTTTCACCACTGACAGTCATACGAGCCACAGACTCCGAATGTCCATCCCGCAGCAAAGTTTGTTCATTTGATGTTGTTTCCGTAACTTCATTATTTTTTTTACATAGACAGGGGTGTCAGCCCTATGCTAAAACCCCCAACCTGGAGGACCAGGGTACCAGCTTTTGTCTGACCCCTACCCACACAGACCAGTCCAGCTTGGTTGAACCTACCAGGAGTAAAACTCCCACTGGCATAGCTCTGGGGATTGTCAGGGTACGGAAGCTGCCATACCGCTACAAGGTATAGGTACCATTGATGGCAGATAACATCATCATACAAATAATTTAAAATTAGTTACACAGGACATAAAACAATGCTGGAAATATTAAAACAAAGGGAGAACAAAGAAAAGAAGAAATGAAAGAAAAAAAGTATGTGATGGTAAATTAAACAAGGTGGAAAGAAGGAAAGAGAACATGAAGAAAACAAAGACATGAGAGAGAGAGATAGCAATGCCAAAAAGTAAAAAAAAAGGTATGTGACAGAGGCAAAATAAGGAATTTATCAAAGAAAATGAGACTTTTTCTATCCCCTAGGTTACGAGTTTCCCCTCTTAACAAAGAAAATAAACAGGACAGAAAGGAAATTCAAGAAAGGGAGAGAAAATAATAAACAAAGAAAGTGAAAGGGAGAAAACACAAGGCAAAAAAAGGAATAGGAAGAAGAAAACACATGACAGCAAGAAGATATCACAGCAAACATACCACGCGCTACGGTTTACCCGTAATCTATACAAGATATTTGCATTTTCAGATGTGTACATAATTTGTGTACAGGTTTTTTCGCCTAATTATTAAATATATATAAATCGATCATCTTCCGACACACCTTAGCCGATATTTGCATCGTGAGATTCGGCGAGATTTTCGGTTAATAAAAAATCAACCAATGAAATCAGGCTGCCGGTTAATAAAAAATCAACCAATGAAATCAGGCTGCCTATTTTTCAATTGATGTGGAATTTGCGAGAGTCTGCATGGTGTGTCATTCATTCATTATTTTTCGCTAATGCTGACGGCAGCCAGCACGTTACAGATTATTTTAAGGATTACACCGCATTGAGCATAAATTATTATTTACGGCTGCTTACAAGCAAAAAAAAAAAAAAAAAAATGGATACCACTACATATTACATTATTACACTAAAACATGCAGAATCTGCATAAGAAATGTACATTTTACAAATAATATAAACAGAATTACGAAACTGGAAACAAAAAAAAAATCACGAAAAGCAATCGAACACAGGATTTCTTGGTCTATTGGTGATAATTAAGCGTTGAAATAGACTAAATGATGACTCGATCACATCATTTTTACAGTGTAAAATAAACTCAGATATTTATTGTTTGGGTTTTAAAATAAGTGAAGACCTGCTTTAAAAGGCATAGTTCCCATGCCTCAATTATAATGCAGCCCACTGTAATTGAAAATATTTTTACACGAATTCACTCTTTTCATTAATCTTTTCAGTCTTTGTACAGGTTTTGCGGGTCTTTGTACAGGGTTTTTGGATTTTTTTGTACAAGTTTTTCATCTTCGAGGTGTGGCATGTATGTATCACAGTGAGAAAAAAGAAAATATCAAACGGTGTGAGACTGATGAGGATAGCAGGATGATATGTGCAAGAGAAGAAAAGAGGAAAAAATGGATGAAGATATAATGAACTGCCCATAGACATGACAGAAAGACATGAAATATAGAAAAAGAAAGTAGGACTGACAGACTAAATGGAAGCATCAGAGTGGATAGGATGAAGGTATATATAAGAGAAAACAATGAAAGAGAAGGTATGAGAAAGAACAAAAAAAGAGAAAGAAAACAGGATAGAAAGTCCAAATGAAATAGACAGAGTGGAAATGAAAAAAGGTATACATAAGAGAAAAAAATACAAGAGAAGGTATGAGAAAGGGAATGAAAAAGAGAAAGAAAACAGGATAGAAAGACCAAATGAAAAATAGTGGACATGAAGAAGGTATACATATGAGAAAACAAACAAAAGAAGGTATGAGAATGAAAAAAGAGAAATACAGAAAACAGGATAGAAAGAAATTAATGAAAGCAACAGAATGGGCAGGAAGAACGTATACACGAGAGACAACTACATAAGAGAAGGTACAAGAGAGAGATTCAAAAGAAGAGAGAAAGCAGGATAGAAAGAATACATGAAAGAGAACAGAGAGGTTTACATGACAGGAAACAATACAAGAGAAGGTATTAGAGAGAGAATGACAAAAACAGAGAGAGAGAAAACAGGATAGAAAGAATAAATGAAAGAGATAGGAGGAACCAGAAGGAGGTTTACATGACAGAATACAAAAGAAAGTATGAGAGAGATTGAGAGAGAGAGAAAATGAAAATGAGAGAGAGAAAACAGGACAACAGAAAGAAAACAAAGAAAATAAAAGGAAGAAAAAATAGAAGACAGAACAAGAAAAAACAAAAGGAAATAAAGCCCTTCACCTCATCTGACGATGCTATTTGCTGTTGTTTCTTGAGAGCTGCTACAAGAGGATTAGGTTCCTTCCCAAACATGGATACAGCACCAGGAGGCAACTGCCAAGAAGGAGGAATGGATCAACTGTTACTCTATCCATTATGTCCATATGTGGATAATTACACTATGCATCATCATCATCCTCTGCCTTTTGGAGCATTGTGCCATCACACCAAATGGCCACTCTGAAGAAGCTTACACCAAAGCATGGACTCTTGCAGCTGTGGTTTTTGTAACAATCTGTTTTACAAGATGACACTGCCAGCCCAATGCACAACTTCATATTCTTCTTCTTCTTCTTCCGTCCTTAGCCACCGACCGTCAAAGCAGTCAGTGGCCATTACGCCTAGTGGCGTCTTAGGGCAACAGCAGATAGGTTTTCTTTGCCATTGTTTCCCATCACGCCTATTGGCGTCTTTAGGGCAACGGCAAATCAATCCATCTGCTGTTGTTTCCGTAATCGAAGTGACTGGCAAACGGGTGATCAGCCCGTTGGTAACTTCATATTAGTCACCTTTTATAGCATGTCTTTGTTGTCTTCCCAATGACAATTATGCTACATCCAAACAAATATTGCGAGGAAAACATGCTGGCATTGATAGCATCACATGGCAGTCCTTGTCCTGGAAACCCCAGGGTAAGATAAGTGAAAGGAGACTGAAAAAAATGACAATGAAGGTAATTTAACAGACTTAATAGGTAAAAAAAAAAGAGGACATGGAAAGAGATTGAACTGATCACACAGGACAGGAAGACTTTGTGTGAGCTTGTTGCAGGCCTAAGGAGATGAAGAGTATGATGATGATGAATCTCATTAGAATGTAGGTCAATCTATTAACATCACAAGCCAGTGATAGCAGAAGATCTGGCTTCAGAGCAAAGCCAGGACATCCAAGAAGGGTCAATGGTTGCAGCAAAAAAAAATAAACATTGAGAAACATGGACCAACAGTAACACAAGCTGCATGGTGAACATGAACAATAGCTGTATCTGACTCCTTATGATGCATGAACATTCCCTATTCCCTACCCACACTATTCCCAGTTACTACTGATCCACAACAATGACACAGGTGAAATGAAAACAAAGATCATGTGAATCTTCTTATTCTTTGACCCTTAGCCGCCAACTGTCAAAGCAATCAGTGGCCATCACGCCTGTTGACGTCTTGTAGGGCAGCAACAAAATGCTTCCACTTTGCTCGGTCGGCGGCCATCCTTCATGCAGTCCCCCAGCTCTGGTTCTTTCTTTGAACCTCGGCCTCCACAGTTCTCCGCCAAGTTGTTTTTGGTCGGCTTCTCTTTTGCTTTC
The DNA here is from genome assembly GCA_024509875.1 of Oreohelix idahoensis. Taxonomy (NCBI): domain Eukaryota; kingdom Metazoa; phylum Mollusca; class Gastropoda; order Stylommatophora; family Oreohelicidae; genus Oreohelix; species Oreohelix idahoensis. The sequence goes on along the minus strand of JAMPIV010022482.1, from coordinate 69,007 downwards.
CTTCAGGGGTCCATAGCATAGCTGTTCTTGTGATGGCATCAGGGTCTCTTCTGAGGATGTGGCCAACCCAACTCCAGTGCCTGCCATTTCTCATGTGTTCAGTATTTTCCTTTCATTTCCTACCACAAAGCAAGTGAGCTCGTCAAGATTTACAGACACTTGCAAATTATAATTAACCAAAACACACTTATATAAACTGAAGACAGATGACTGAATTTAAAAAAAATACTTGGGATCTGATCCAGAACGCTTGTATAGAAGGAAAATGTTCTAACCACGAAACCATAAACGCGACTTGGAATACATTTTTTTATAAAAAAATCTTAACAATAGTAATGATTTTCTCACTAAGTCAGCATTTGTTCATTGCGTGGACATACCAAACAAATTATAAAAAATGCTTTTAAGATAAACACACAAGAAAAACAAAACATACACACATACACACCAGTATGTTAGTTACACACACTAGGCACTCACTGTATCAGCATCCAACCTTTCTTATTACTTTCCCCTTTTTCGTACTCCTCACTCTATAAATATAAATCCTCAAACTCTCACCTTTTTCTCCGGGGTTGCTTTCTTCCTCATCCGTTCATCCTCCAGCTTCCTTTCCTCCACCTTCTCTCCCTCATCATAACCCTCCACTGTCAACCCAACATTGCCGTAAGCTTTTTTCTTTGTTGCTGAAGCAGCCAATGATCCAAACAGATCTTCATCTTCTTCAGCGTCATCAGCAAACAAGTCTGACTTCTTGGCTACAGGTGCTTTTGCCTTGTTAGACGTGCTTACATTTTCTGAAGAAACAATTGACAATGGAACTTTTTGACATGACTTTCTGTCTTTCTGAATAAAAAATGTTAGTGGCTAGGTGTGGGCTTACTCTTGTCACATGTGAGGTACAACAACATTTCCCATTCAGCTCCTTGTGTAGCAAGGAACCAATAATGTAGTAGTTCCTTTGCAGGAAGCCTGGACAAAAGCATTCAAGAACTCTTGCAGAATTGGTTTCTGAAGCAATCTGTTCTACATAATGAGGCTGCCGGCATCAAACACGACTTGACATCAGTTGACATGCCTTAGCAAGCTGTAGTCCTATTTTTGATGTCTCCTCAGAGAGCTCTGGGAACTACAATGTTTACATGTGAGGTGGACTACCTCACAAACTTCCTTTGTAACCACACAAAAAGGGGAATGTACAAATGTGATCACAGTGGAATTAACACTCCAGTTATGGTCCTTAAAAGGAGAAAGGTAAAAGGATCCCGTTACACGCCCATTGAAGCATATTGGGAATATGGTGTTAAGCCAATATTTTCTGGACCATCGGCACACTAGGGGTGAAGCGGTCAACATCATGCCAGCCGCCTTAACATTTATTACACATAAGGGAGGGAACCTTCCCAGAGTTGCTCTGATACCCAATTGGGGCTGGGTCGACCCAGGAGCCGTTTGCGGCCTAAAAAAAAATCCCACCTCATCTGGGGATCGAACCATAGACCACTGAGCTGGGAAGCCAGTGCACTAATGGTCCTTAAAGTCATCTCAAATTTATTAAACTTTATGTTAAACTCCAACATTATGCCCATTATTGCTGTAGCGAAAGGTTTTATGAGCGTATAGGGTTAGTAGTATAACACTGAAGAAACAGATACAGATTCTGTCTTGAATGAGTGAAGTCCCAGTGTTGGAGAAGAACACTGGTATCACAGGATAGTCACGGCTGTGAAGGTCTCTGCTTTAGATAGTATTTAGATTAAAGTCAGAGCCTAAGTTTCCACCTTTGCTATGTAACTACTTATGATAATCAAACAATTCAATAAAACTCAAACTTTAACAATATAAAATTAATAAGTCAAGTGAGTACAATTATTGAATTTATTATGTACATCTATCTTTCTTTGTGCTGAATTGTGAATGTTGGATGATGGAACTCAATGAATAAGTATATTACAAAATTTAGATGATGGTGAATTTATATTCTAAGTATTTAACTTAAAAGAAAAAAAGTTCTGTCTTCGGTCTTCCAAGAAGTTTGAAAAGTTCAGCTTAAAAAACCTTTTCCTTTAGTCTCTTAGCTATGCTAATAAATTACTGATGTCATCATCAACTAGCACAGTCATTGACTGGTATCACACTTGGTTGCAGGAATTGGCCACAGAAATACTTAACATTTGAATCTGTGCCTGTCTTTAGTAAGAATACACACACTGTTGATTGAAGTCCTGCTCCAGTCTCCCCAACACTGTTGTGGACTAGGACTGAAGCGGCTCCCACAGGTTATATTAATCCTGATAAGGACTGTTGACAGGACTCTGCTGAGTCACTGCTGGTTATATTGTCGGTTTCCATCTTCAGCAATCATACCAATTAATACACATGTATGCAGGGTACATTCACAACCCAACTATGTTTAGTAACACTAAAATCCTGAAATAAACAGTGATATTAATTTCACAAATATATACAGCAATTCTACATACCCTCTTAGCATAATTATAAAGTTCAGAAACGACTAGGTTTGGTGGAGATTGAGCTGCCCGGCATCAGATAGTACAGGTTTTAGCCTTGACAAGCTTCTCTCTAGCCTCTATCCTTCTGTCTTTATGATGTGCATGTGTAGTTTGAAATCTCCGCGGTCTCGTTTTATAAGCTCACATCCTACATCCCGGAAAGCAAGGGTTGGTAACTCTGTTGCAGTCTCTGGTTTTAGCCTTTCCGAGTGAAACTGTGTGAGTGGTATTCCAAACCTCTGATTCGTGCAGCTCACCTTTTCTTTCCAGGACTTTCTGAGTTATATTCTTCCATTCTCCGTAAGTTTTACTTTCATTCCATGTGTCGTTTTCTGTAATTGGTTCTGATATTGATTTTATATCAAATTTTAATCAGGAAAAACACAGCATCGTTCATTATAATAATAATAATAATAATAGCCCCTTCAGTCATAACTGACTATGGGAATGCGCCACTGAGGTGACAGCCCTCAGCTGCTTATTTTCCTGGTGCTCCTTTCGACGTTTTCTCCTCACCTCTGCTTCTTGTGTGAGCCTCTCTTCGCCCAATCTGAGGTGGCGCCGTAAATAGCATCGCCACTTAGTGCGATCGGCAGCTTCATCCTCCCATGTTGCTGGATCCATGTCCAGTGCCCTCATATCTCTCTTGCACACATCTTTGAACCTCAGCTGTGGTCGCCCAACTGTTCTCTCCACAGTTCGGGTTTGACCCTAATCCCCATGCACCCAATGGGGAAAGCAGACAGTGGCGGGACAACACCTTATTGACTGGGGGCTGCCCAGCTTGAAGCGGGCGGTAGCTGTCCAGTGAGATCCTAGAACCTCTCCCACTGTCGGAAGTAGCCCCTGGCGCCATGCCCTACGCCAATTGGGCAAAAAGCTTATAACCGGTAACTGCTACTTCCCGTGTTTTGCCGACACCTATAGGGTGAAGCTGGAGTGTCCTCTCCAGGGCGCGAGCTTGGGCACAGTTATATGGAGATCAAGCTGTTGCCCATGCAGCATGTTCCCCCTCTCCACACAGCCGGTAGATCCAAAGGAACGGCAGTAGCCGATACAGTTTGGTACCAGCCATGTCGCAGGAGTTGCCAGAATAATGTCGAATCGACATTAGACTGCCTTAGGGACTCCGACTCCGGATTTATCCTCAGGGTTTACTCCCGAAGCCAATTCCATAAATGGATATTCCCGCAAGGCAGCGGTGGTTTGAATTCAGAGTTCCTTCTCTTAGATAAGCTACCAACCAAGGATCACGAGCCCTATCTGCCCGAAGCTGCTGGTTTTAAGGCGCCAGTCGCTCGCCTTTGCCCCTTCTCCCGTCAGTGGAAACAGTTCCGCCGGGCTCAAATTGAGCCATCGTTCATTATACTAACACCTTTACTAGCACATTTCTCCAAAAGTACTTATTCCATCCATTTTCCCTTTGGCAAGCATAGAATATTGGAGTTATCCTTGGTAAAATGAGAACATTTTCATCCATTTCTGACATTGCATACACTTATACGGTCACTAAGTCTAACCTACACTTCGTACGGTTTTATCCTCTATAGTAAACTGTTGTAGCATTATCGGTCGGTTTTCCAGCGAGCTACTATTTTTTTTATCAGTTGACCCATATTGTCTTCCAAGAACAGATAAGCATCGTGCCAGCAAAACATGCCATACTTCCCTTTCTTTCATTCATTTACTAGGCAATGGTTATCATGCTATTATTGCCAGTATTAAATAATAAAGTGAGCTGCTGTAAATCTGGAATATAAAGCAAGAGGATAATAATATTTGGTACTTAGTCAGTTTAACAACTGAATGATACACTTAGTCAGTTTAACATCTGAATGATACACTTAGTCAGTTTAACAACTGAATGATACACTTAGTCAGTTTAACAACTGAATGATACACTCAAAACACAGGATGTTTTAGAATTTAACCATTATCAATCACAGCCAGAAAGACAAGAAACATGGACAGGTTAAGAGAAAGGACACTGCAAACATATTGAAAAAACAATGATGAAAAAAAAAAAAGAAAAGACGATCAACACAGAAACAAGACAGAAGAAACAGGTAACATAGGGAAAAAGTAAATAAGCATGTGAAAGTGTAGAACCAGAAACAAAGAAATATCACAGCAAAAAATATCTTACAAATAGAAGGCAAAAACAGAAAATAAAATTAAAAAAAAAACCAATGAAATGATATAAAAGCCTGGCCAGTGGTGAGATCGACATTCGCAAAATGACAAGTCCTGAAGTCAGAACTGTTAAAGTCAATACATAGGAGTTGCGAAAATCAAGTAAATGTCTCCACTTCTGTACTGCTACATCAATGGTTTAAATATCCACCTTGTCTACTTTCCAGCAACTAACAACATGCTTTACAGTGAGAGCATGGATACTGTTTCTGTGTCCCACAATATTCTAACCCAGGTACCAGAATTCTGACTTGTCTGCGTCAATATTTAGAAAGTCTTACTATTTCTAATTTAAAAAAACTTGCCACTCTGAGGCATCTCCACACAATGAAAAATCTGGCCATTACTAACACCACATTCACAATTAGTCACACATAACACTTCACTAGTCGTTATAAATGCTCAACAACCACATACTGTGAAGTTCTACTTATATTTTTCTTCTTAGTACATGACCTAGTAATCAGCATTAATCAAACTGACGATAGCCATTAGAAAAGGCGCAACTGTCCCTATCTCGTCATTCTGATAATGACCAACTTCAATCACATTTCTTCTTCTCCCTTCTGCTAAGTAAACCTGTTTCGTAAATACTCTTCCATCAAGCTTTCTACTGACCTTCAGGAACAATCAGTAAATTTGTTTTATAAAATCTAATTACATCTTAACCCTAATTTAAAAAATCTTTTATCTGAAATTTATTTTGTACATGTTTACATGTATTCTTGTGAATGAACTCTTAAGTAAGCACTTTCTGATCTACCAATTAAAACATTCAACATTGTTTAAAACATCACTGGCAATTTTTCTTCTTGGCTAAATATCTAGGCTGACCAAAAGTGTGCTCTCAAGTATGTTCAAAATTATTGTAAACAACTTATTTGTTGGTGTCATGTGATACCCTAAGGCTCTTGTCTAATTTTCTGAAAGATTTATAATTACGGTCAGTTTCTTGGCTTTCCAATATTACAATCAGGTGCCATTAAATATTATTTCTGTTAGACGTTACATCATTTCTGTTAGACGTTACATCATTTCTGTTAGACGTTACATCATTTCTGTTAGACGTTACATCATTTCTGTTAGACGTTACATCATTTCTGGATTAGTTTGGTTTTGAGCACCATCTTCATTGCACATGGATCAGTGCTCTGATCTCCTTCCTTAGATCACACAAGGAAGATCTAAGCACAGTGCACGAACTCCGTAGCGTTGGCGAGGATCCCAATGTGTGTAAACTGGAATCACATATTCCGTACATATTGTTGTGGTGGGTGGGTTTCCTAATGTTTACATTTTGCCAGGGTAGCAGCCGAGTAGCCTTCTCTTTACAATTTCCAACTGCTGAGGGATTTATAATGTGCGCAACTTGCACACGAAACCTCCTATTTTTTCACCATTATCCGAGAAAGCTAGACATCCGATCTCACTACCCAGGAGATCAGGGGGGGAGGAGTACTGGTACTGACAAAAATTTCATTAATTATATTCCCTATCTTGGGAGCGAACCCTGTACCTTTAGAATTATTAGAGGCAGACACCATACTTCTTAGCCACTCTGACACCCCCCCCAATTTCTTGATTAACTCTAGCTATATGATAAGAAAGTATAACTTCATTAACAGAACTGTCATTAAAAAGTTAGTTGCTTATCCTTTACAGGACGTGGCAATCAACCCCAGCTTTTATTGGCTGTTTGTGATTTTTCTAGGCAATTTTTTTCATTCAGTAGTTTGCCATTGCTTTCTGAACGGTACGGCGCTTATACCATTGTTAAAAATCCACACAAAGCGATCTGCTACCAAACCGCCTGCAGCAGGTTTCGAACCTGGTATATCTGGATTATGAAACTGCGTTCATATCCATTAGGCCACAGACTTAACAAGTGTTAAATACTGTAATAAGATGCAAATAAGATAACTAATGCTATCACAAACAGATAACAAAACATAACAGTATAAACAGATAAGTTAAAAGTTGTCAGATAAGCTAATAAATGTTATCACAGATAAATTAACAAATGTTATCAGACACAGATTAGCTTACAAATATCATGAGATGGAAATATGAATATTATCTGACAGATAAGCTGCCAGAGTCTGAGACATGACCGAGCAAAGAATCTAATCTGTCACAATAATATTTCATGGCAAAGCCCACTCATATTACCTTTTTTAACTGCCTCCCCCTTCTTTGAAGCACTGCTAAATAAATCATCCTCTTCTTCGCTATCATCAAACAACCTGCCCACTGATCCTTTCCCTTCTGCAGGTTTGCTGGATGCCCCTGCTGGCTGAGCTGTAGGCTTCTTGACAGTGTGGGTAGTAGAGGTGTCTGACTTGGATGTAGATGTCAGGTCATCACCTAGGTTACATAACAGACATTTACTATCAATGGCATCATCATTGTTCTTATTTGATCCTTATGGAACACTGCATGTGACCACCCTGCAGGAAGTCTGCACCTATCAGTCATGTGACCACCCTGCAGGAAGTCTTCACCTATCAGTCATGTGACCACCCTGCAGGAAGTCTGAGCTGTCTTTTATGAAATGCCTGATGAAGCATTCATTCTAATCTTTCTTTGTCTCTCAGAGACCCCAAGGAAACTATACGGGGTCTCTCTGCCATGGGCGTTTACTATTTCATGATCCTTTTTTTTTGGTCACATCAAACAAGATATGCTCATCATAAACATAACTTACATAACCCTACAACTTGAAATCATCTACTAGAAATCATCTACTAATCTATGCCTGTTAGTTCCCCTGGATGTACATGTATCCTTGAGTGTACAGGTCACATATAAACATCACACAACTTGAGTTTCTGTGTCCTTCTATGTGTTCACCACTTTTTTTCTTACGACTTTCTTGTTCTTGTTTCTATTTAGCAATGCTGAATCACCCTTGGTTTTTACTGACCAAAACAGCATCCGGGATACTCTTTAAAATATTTCCTACTAGTCAAAAGTCCAATTATTATAAACCAAATAGAATGGGTAAGTACTAGTCGAAGTATCATTTAAAAAAAAAAAAAGAAAATGATATGGAATCGGTTGTACAAATAGGTGATAAACTAGACACAAGGTTTTCTAAAAATACCAGTGGAATAAAATGTGAGAAGACTCTGGCACTTCTTCTTCTTCTTCTGCGTTTGTTACGTTGTGTCACCGTTTACAGCAAAGCTGCGATATCTGCGCCTTTCGACCCAACACATCAGTTTTCGGCATGGCATTTTTGGGACCGGGTTAGCCTTCCCTCTTCGATCCCTACTCTCTCAGCCAGACTGCAGTGATGCAGCCTGTTGTCAGGACCAGCACTTGGAGGTGGAGTAGGGTCTTGGTCAGCTCTGGTTCGCTGACCCTGACGCAGTCAAGCTATGGGTGGCTTACTGCATTCCTCACTTTTGATGCGTCTTCGGTCCCACTCTGGCACTTCACAGGACATACAATGGGATATATCAGTGAGACATGGACAGATTTTGAACAGACAGCACAGGACAGGAAATTCATTGAAGGCATGTATTCCATGGGGAACTGAAAGGGAGCGAAATACTATAAGGGTGGAGCCAATTTACATCATAATTATGAACTAAGGAACAATACAAGTTATTCCTCTCTCATCAATATGTATGTGGTTGCAGACCACACAATAATACAGGTTACCCGTTCACATCTATATATAGGTCGTTTGCCATTAAATAATACAAATTATCCCCTCTCATCTAAATCGGTTGTATCTCGGTTGTAGACCACGGAATAATATAAATTACCCCAGATATTCCATATGTAGAAACAACTTTCAACCTCTACTTGTCATAGGGATCAACAGTCACATGTGTTATTAAGTACAGGATAGCCCCTGTGACAGCATAAAATGACAGCGCAAACAGTAAAGTAATATGATCTTGTCATGTCACCTACCTGCAATAAAAATAGGCACAGCCCCTGTGGGTACAAGTCTTCCACTCTTTGTCTTTGGTCGAGTGTCTAGAACTTTCTGTTCTGTTGAGGGTAAATAAAAGTATTTAAAATACTTACATCAGCCACCTTCAGAACCATAGTTATTTGAAGCAATTTTTTCATCAACAACAACATCACAATCACTAACATTACCACAATGCTACCATCATCAACATTAACACAATCTTCAGTATTACCTACTTTATCACAACATGTTTCTTGAGAATTTTAGATATTATAAATGAAGTATGGAGAGAAGAACAACCACCACAACAATGGAAAGACAGTATTATTGCAAAGTTACCGAAGAAAGGTGATTTATCAGACTGTAATAACTGGCGTGGTATATCTCTATTATCAGTACCTGGAAAATTATTATGTTGCATGATGTTAGAAAGACTTAAATTGCATGCTGACGAAAAGATCAGAGAAGAACAAGCGGGTTTCAGGCCGAAACGATCATGTATTGATCAAATATTCACACTAAGAACAATTATAGAAGAATCAGTGGAAAGGCAATCGCCACTTATTATCACCTTCGTCGATTTTCAAAAAGCCTTTGATAGTCTACACCGCCCATCATTGTGGAAGATACTTACAATCTATGGTTTTCCAACAAAAAATGTGAATATAATCAAAGCGCTATATGACAATGCAAGATGTTGTGTTAGAACAAATAAAGGGAATACAGAATGGTTTACAGTAGAAACAGGGGTGAAACAAGGCTGTATTATGTCACCACTACTTTTTGGAATAGCTATTGATTGGGTTATGAGAAACTATACCCACAATGAACAATTAGGTATAAAATGGACAAATGGAAAATTCCTGGGGGACCTGGATTTCGCAGATGATGTAGCATTCTTAAGTTCAACACCAAGACAATCCCAAGAAGCAATAAATAATTTGTGTCATCTCTCGGTTAAAATAGGTCTCCAAATAAATGCCTCTAAAAACTAAAGCTATGAACTTTTCTAACGAGACCTTTGATATCATCTTGAACGGGGAAAAACTACAGAAAGTTGAAAGTTTCAATTATTTAGGCAGTAAAATGACTCAGGATGGTGACACAACAAGAGAAATCCATACTAGAATTGCTTTGGCAGCTAGCGCCTTCAATAGATTACACTGACAAACAACATTTTTCTTTCTTATATAAGAATAAGTGTTCTTGGGTCAGTTTCTTGCGCTGATTTCAAATTTGAAATCCGTTTCTCTCTATCACGTCAGGTTTTTAAGATATTTGTGAATACATATATTTTTGGGAAACCGTTATTTGCTCCGTTTCATTGTTACTATATAACTTACTAAAAATTAATAAAATGCAAAATAATTCCACTTTTTATACTGCTAAAAGATGCATGACATATGTTACGCTAATTTTCCAATAGTTACTGTATTTTGAAATAATTCTGAGCGAAATATGGCTTCTAGAAGTTGTATAAATTCGGCTGATCTGTTCTGTTACGTGTGCGGATATTTTACCGATCGTGTTCACCAGAAAAACTTTACACCATTACTAAAGAAAGCATATGAACTTTATTTTGATTCGAAAGTTGATGATGCAAATAAATCTTGGAAGCCAAATGCAGTTTGTTCGATACATTGGCAGGTTGGTTATGAAAATCGCCGAAGTATAAGTCGATGCCTTTTGGAGTGCCAGTAATATGGCATGAACAAGACAAATCACGCTACGGTACTGATTGTTACTTCTGCTTGACAAATATCCATGGTTTCACTTTTAAAACTAGAAAGTCTGTGGTTTATCCAAATATTGAATCGGTTTTGAAACCAGTGCCTCGTGATCCAATCACGTGTCCGATCCCAGTTCCACCAGAACAATATCCATTGGACGTGAATGAACCATCAGATAGTGATAGTTTACCTGCTTTAGAAACTAATTCTGACTCGGATTATATACCGGTGAATGATGGTGTTCACTTAATTAGCCTTTCAGATCTAATACGTGATCTCGCTCTTACCAAAGGACAAGCGGAATTACTCGGTTCGCGACTCAAAGAATGGAATCTTTTAGCGCCCAATACTTCGATATCTAAATTTCGTCATAGACACAAAGAACTTATTCAATACTTTGAGATGGATGACGACATTTGCTATTGCAAAAATGTAAACGGTCTAATGGTGCACCTCGGTCACGAGCACATAGTCAATGAATGGCGACTTTTCATCGACTCTTCCAAGACTAGTCTAAAAGCCGTGTTATTGCATAACGGAAATTTATTTTCATCAATTCCAGTCGCCTACTCTGTTCATATGAAAGAAACTTATGACAATATGGCTATACTTTTGGCAAAAATAAAGTATAATGACTACCAATGGCGGATTTGTGGAGACCTAAAGGTCGTTGCAATTCTCACGGGCATGCAGACTGGGTATACTAAATTTTGTTGCTTCCTATGTGAATGGGACAGCCGCAACAGACAGGAACATTATGCAAGAAAGGTGTGGCCTATCAGGGATTGTATGCAGATCGGGCATAAAAATGTAATACACGAGCCATTAGTTAACAAAGACAGCATCATTTTACCACCGTTACATATAAAGTTGGGGCTTATAAAGAATTTCGTAAAAGCGTTAGATAAAATGAGCAAAGCTTTCACTTATCTTCGAGAAAGGTTTCCGCAAGTTAGCGATGCAAAGATAAAGGAAGGTATCTTTGTAGGACCTAAGATTAGGAAAGTTATTGCAGACAAACAATTCGAGAACTTGTTACATGGTAGTGAACTTTGCGCATGGATGGCATTCAAATCGATCGTCGATAACTTTCTGGGAAATCACAAATCTGTCGACTATGTGCATATTGTTAAGCAGTGCATAGATGCATACAGAATTATGGGCTGTAACATGTCCCTCAAAATCCATTTGCTCGATTCGCATCTTGACTTTTTCCCTGACAACCTTGGTGAAGTCAGCGATGAACATGGAGAACGATTCCATCAAGATATCGCCGTAATGGAGTCACGTTATCAAGGACGGTGGAGTGTGACCATGCTTGCCGATTATTGTTGGATGTTTCATCGCGATGTACCACATGCCATTCACCGACGAAAGTCGACTGCAAAGAAATTCAAGCCTACATAACTGTTATACTTCTTGTACGAATGATGTTATAATACTGTATAAGTTGTTAAAAAACTTCAATTGCGTATTTCTCGAGAACCCGACCTGATAGAGAAAAACGGTTTGCAGATTTAAAAACAGCGCATTAAAATTGACCAGAAAAACATAGAAATGTTAGAGAAAGAAAAAAAAAATTTTTTTTTGTTAGCCAGTGTTATCTAACATTTGGAAATTACGATCATTGAATATACATACCAAGCTTCGTCTGTTTAATTCAAATGTTATCTCAGTGTTAACATACGGCTGTGAGAGTTGGAAAATAACAAAATCATTGGAGAACAAGCTGAATACATTCGAGAACAAATGTCTTAGAAAACTCATGAACATCAGTTGGAAAGAATTCAAGACTAATCGACAAATAAGAGAAGACTCTAGGCAGAAATATGTCTCCGACTATATAAGGAAAAGACGATGGTCATATATCGGTCATGTCCTACGAATGCAAAAACAACAGAATACCACTACAGGCGCTCACTTGGGTTCCTGAGGGTAAGAGGAAAAAAGGAAGACCAAAAGAAACACTCAGAAGAACAATAATAAGAGAAGGAAGAACGTTGGGCCTAAATAATGTGCAAGAGCTAAGAGGAGTGGCGTCACAACGAACTACCTGGAGAGCACTGGTTTCTGCCTTATGCGCCGTGTTTGGTGCTTAAAGAATTTATTATTATTATTATCACAATCATCACCAATAATACCATAATCATCACAACAATCACCACAATTATCACCATTACCACAATCATCCGCAACAATAACATAATCAATACCAACATTACTAAAATCATCAATATCACTAACTTTACCACAATCATCAACATTATCACTATTATCCCCACCACCAACATTAACATTACTTTCTCCATGTGTTTTTTTTGTGTAAGTCTCCTGTTTCGCTTGTACTGGGAATTCCTGACCAAGGAATGTCTTGTAAGGCTATAAACTGGTTGATCTCAATGTTTGTCCTGTCCAGTGTCAACATCTTTTCTTCACATGTTGTCCTGTCCAGCGTCAACGTCTTTTCTTCACATCTTGTCCTGTCCAGTGTCAACATCTTTTCTTCACATGTTTGTCCTGTCCAGCGTCAACGTCTTTTCTTCACATCTTGTCCTGTCCAGCGTCAACGTCTTTTCTTCACATGTTGTCCTGTCCAGCGTCAACATCTTTTCTTCACATCTTGTCCTGTCCAGCGTCAACGTCTGTACTTCACATCTTGTCCTGTCCAGTGTCAACGTCTTTTCTTCACATCTTGTCCTGACCAGCGTCAACGTCTTTTCTTCACATCTTGTCCTGTCCAGTGTCAACGTCTTTTCTTCACATCTTGTCCTGACCAGCATCAACGTCTTTTCTTCACATCTTGTCCTGTCTAGTGTCAACGTCTTTTCTTCACATCTTGTCCTGTCTAGCATCAACGTCTTTTCTTCACATCTTGTCCTATCCAGCGTCAACGTTCTTTTCTTCACATCTTGTCCTGTCTAGCGTCAACGTCTGTTCTTCACATCTTGTCCTGTCTAGCGTCAACGTCTTTTCTTCACATCTTGTCCTGTCCAGCGTCAACGTCTTTTCTTCACATCTTGTCCTGTCTAGCGTCAACGTCTTTTCTTCACATCTTGTCCTGTCTAGCGTCAACGTCTGTTCTTCACATCTTGTCCTGTCTAGCGTCAACGTCTGTTCTTCACATCTTGTCCTGTCTAGCATCGTCTTTTCTTCACATCTTGTCCTGTCTAGCGTCAACGTCTGTTCTTCACATCTTGTCCTGACCAGCGTCGTCTTTTCTTCACATCTTGTCCTGTCTAGCATCAACGTCTTTTCTTCACATCTTGTTCCACTGGTATTTGTCCGGTTCATTCCATTAGTTCCACATCTGTCATCTTGTCATACCATTTTGATGTAAAACAAATGAAGACCCAAAAGAACACGGAGAAGAAAACTGGAGACAGACATAAAAAAGGGCAGGAAAGACATGGAAAGAACAGGAAACAGAACTAACTGAAGGCCCATAATCCCAGGAAGCTGGAAGGTAATGAATCAATGAAATATATGGTGAGACAACAATGCCAGGAAAACACACACACACACTGGCACTACATAACCCAGCCTCCTGCCTACCTTCTTTTTCCTCACTGTCAAGGTCACCACTAAACAAAGAATCCACCTTCTCACTTGATTTATGACTTTTAACAGCAGGTTTCTTGACAACTTCAAACAGACCTCCCTATAACAAAGAGTTTCATGTTACAAAGCTTAAACCACTCACAACTTATTATTACAATGATTATACTGTTAAAAAGAGCTTCTTGTTACTTCAAGCTTAATTATATAGAGTTATTGTCCAGTTTATGTTATATAAAGTTTCCTGTTACTTCATGTTTAATTGTACAATGTTATTGTTGTATATTTTATGTTATACAGGACTTCCTGTAACTTCAAGTTTAATTGTACAATGTTATTGTTGTATATTTTATGTTATACAGGACTTCCTGTAATTTCAAGTTTAATTGTACGTTAGTGTTGTATATTTTAAGTTATACAGAACATCCAGTTACTTCAAGCTTCACTGCACAGTTATTGTTGTAATTTTAAGTTATACAGAACATCCAGTTACTTCAAGCTTCATTGTACAGTTAGTGTTGTATATTTTGTTATACAAGAGCTTCCTGTTACTTCAAGCTTCACTGCACAGTTATTGTTGTATATTTTATGTTATACAGAACATCCAGTTACTTCAAGCTTCATTGTACAGTTATTGTTGTATACTTTATGTTATACAAGAGCTTCCTGTTTCTTCAAGCTCAAATGTATTGTTGCATAGTTTATGTTATACAGAGCTTCCTGTTATTTTAAGCTTATTGTTATTGTTAATCAGAATTACCTCACTGCACTCTGGGCAAACTCATAGGTGCTCAGTCTCCCTCAGCAAATGTGGAAGAGTATGAATGCTAATTGTACCTGTAGCATGCTGGTTGTACATACGACGGATGCATCCTCTCTCACGTCCCCTTCTGCTAGTCCCACATTTGATACCAAACTCCAACAGCCGCAGCCTTGTTGATTCATCCATTGCAGTGTCATTATCCAGCAGGCGATCATTAATATCCCTTAGTATCGCTCCCTTATCCATGTTCAGTGTCCCCACTATGGGTGCTCTCGAGGCCAGTCTGTCAGCTCTCTCATTGCCATGTACCCCTGCATGATGAGGACAGTAGATCCACACCAGTTCTTCAAAACTTGAGGATTCTATTGATGTTTTCCATTCCTGCCGCAGCCATCTGTTCTGAACTTTCCGAAGCATGGCTTGAGACAATATTTTTTTTTTTTTTAATGTAAAACTTTTGCCTCGTTTTGGCGAGGCATGTCCCGTTCAACCTAGTTGGTTATATTAGGGCGCATGTCCAAAATGTCCAAATATAAAAGACCCTTAGGTCTGGGTTTTTGAGACAATATAACTGCCCTGGGTGATGGAGTTTCAGACAGCCAACTCAATGCTGCAGTAACTGCCTCTACCTCCATTCTCATGCTGGAGGTTGTTGTCATGTAGGCTCCACTCTGTTCAGCGACTACCCTGCCCTTTATTCTCGCAGAGAAGCTCCATCCCGATTTCTCACCACGCACTACAGACCCATCAGTGTACACAATGGCGTCATCATCCCCAGCATGATCACTTATCAGCTGATTAATCTCAACTCTGCTTTTCCAATGCCCCAAGATCTGCACTCTCTGCCAAGGCTAATGATAACCTGCTGGTAGTTTATTCAGTTCTCCCGACTTACTCCACTCTTCCCCTTTGGATACATTTTCAATCCTGGTCACCTGACCAAGCGCGGCCTCTGCCTGTGCCATCCATGACATTCCCCTCTTGATTCTTGCTCCTTTGATGTCAGCTACCTTCTCATGTAGGGGGTGTCTTTTATCAGAGGTTACCCGCATATATGCTTTTGCATGGGCCATTGCATATCTGGATCTAATCGATAGCAATCTGAGCATGTACGAGGGAAGGTCAAAAAGTAATGCCTCCTATTTTTTATGTATGTAAATACTGCATCGGTGTGCAATTTGTAAATTTAGCAGGATTCCTCAAACACTCTTCTGCACTGTATAGCATTACCAACCTGTTTCAGTAACAGGTGGCACCACTGTAACAGTTTAAAAATGGCTGCCAAAGACGTTCGGTTAAAACAACGTTATGTCATAGAATTCCTCAATGCTGAAGGCGAGACCCCAATTCGCATCCACGAACGTTTGAAGAATGTTTATGGAGATTCAACAGTGGATTTTAGCACTGTCCGACGTTGGGTACATTGTTGTGACGAAGCTGAAGTAGGTCAATCCGCAATGGCTGACGCAAAGCGGACTGGCCGTCCGTCTACCGCAGCGACTCCACACAACATTCATCGAGTTGATGGCATCATTCGTGGTGACCGTCGGGTAACACTGGATGAACTTTCTTCCATGTTGTGCATTAGTAAAGGCAGTGTCCAGAACATCATTAAAGACCTGGGTGGGAGCCGCGCTGGTGTAATGGCTTCGGCGTTGTACTGGCGACCAGGTGTTCATGGTTCAAACCCGGGCGTCGGCGTTTGAAGAAATGTTTACGGCCGGAAATTTGACTGAACAGCCTGAACGGCTCCTGTGATAAACCCTCTGTGGATGGGAAGGAGCGAAGCTCCTGACCGGGTTGGAAGGAAAGTCCTCGGGTTCCCCAGCCTCGCAATGACATGTCATTGGGCCGAAGGGCTGAAAGCCTAAGTGCCGCTGGTTAAAAAAAAAAAAAAAAAAAACAAAAAAAAAACAAAAAAAAAAAACCTGGGTTATTCAAAAGTTTGTGCACAGTGGGTACCCAGAATGTTGACAGACAGACACAACATCGCTGACAAGAAAGAAGTTCAAAAGTTCACCATCTGTAGGGAAAGTTATGGCCTCCGTGTTTTGGGATGAGAAGGGTGTGATTCTTCTTGACTTCTTGGAACAGGGAAACACGGTGAATGCAGACCGTTACATTGAAACTTTGAAGAAGCTTAGAGGTCGTCTTCGGCGACTTTACCCATTAAAAGATCAGAGAACTGCACTACTATTGCACGATAATGCCACGCCACACCGCTAAACACACCATTGATGCGATTGCAGAATTTGGCTGGACATTATTACCACATCCCCCTTACAGTCCCGATCTTGCACCTTCTGACTTCCATCTGTTTGGACCACTGAAAGAAGATCTTCGCGGACATCACTTTGAGGACACCAAGACCCTTAAACGCGCCGTACACCAGTGGTTTAGGAAAAAGGACACAAATTTTTACCGTGCGGGGATACATGCCCTTGTGAGAAGATGGACAAAAACTGTAACAAATAATGGAGACTACACTGAGAAATAAATTTTTAAAGTTTAGACTTGGGGCTACATTTCAATGTGAATTTTATCTGTTTTCTTGCCTATTGAATGAAATTAAAAATTACGAGGCATTACTTTTTGACCGTCCCTCGTATCTCATTGTCACAATGGGGGTATCACACGTACAGCTCAAAAAAAGATGCGACTAGTTTTGGGCTATTTTAAGCTTAACTTCTATACACTGAGATACTGTTGTAGTTTATGTTACACAGAGTTTAATGAGGAATGAAGGTTACTGTTACACACAGCTTGTATCATATACAAGTTACTACTGTGTATGACACATACTGTTACATGTAGCTCAATGTTACATAAAGCCTAATGTTATATACAGCCTATGTTATGCTGTGCTTACTGTTATGCAGAATTCATTGCTATACAGAGCAAAAGCCGTTTACTGGAAAGGCTTTGGGGGTAAACTTTGAGGATAAATTCTTTCGACCTACCAGCTATGTGGAGAGGGGGAACATGCTGAATGGGCAACAGCTTCATCTCCATATAACTGTGCCCAAGCTTGTGCTTCACATTCCAGCTTCACAAAAAAGCAGCTGAGGGTTATCACCTCAAGGGTGCATCATCCCATAGCCATTATGACTGGAGGATGATACCATACAAAGGTATGAAATATAATAATGTTCTTCTTCTTCTTCGTACACTCTCAGACGTAAACTTGAATGTTTTCAAAGAAAGCAGTAATCTGTTTGAGGGCTATGTGAATCTCCGTAGAGCTTTTCCATAATTAGAAAGATGCGTGAAGTGCGATAGTACATAAATGAGATGTTAATGCTGTCTTTACATGATGGTTAGTCTTGATGAAATCATCTGACACAAATGTTAGTCTCTTGGTGTTTCTTTCCCGCATGCAGCACTATCAATATCTTACAAATCTGTTTTCAATCTCTCCTATTATGGTTTCTAACAAAGTGTGTTATGAGTCTTTTTACGTGCAAAATATTGTATTTGTCTCATTTTGATTAATTCTCTTTTCATTCCTAGTTTTCCTATGATTTCTTCTATCTCCAAGAAATGTTACTCTTCTAACATAACCCCATTTCATGGACATCAATTCTTCCTTCTAACTGCTTGTTCATTGTCTTGGTTTCTCCACCACTTAGGAATGAAGATCATATACAACACTTGATGACTCTCATTTTGCCTTGAATGTTCCTTTCACTCCTAGTTTTTCTAGGACTCGTTATCTTCTATCTCCATGAACTGTAACTCTTTCTTTTGATATATCCACATTTCAAGAGTCCCAACTCTTTCATCCACCTGAATGTTCACGTAGTTTTTGCATTATACAGTACTGAAGTTGTAATGTTCATTCTTTTGCACCATACAATAATGTAGTGAAGATATGAATATGTATAGCGAAACATTAAACATAAATAAACAAATCTGTTGAGTGTTGAAAAGTAAAGAAATGTAGGAAAAAAACAAATTTAAAAAAAATGCAGGGTAAACAAATGTAAAAAAAAAACAACAACAAAAAAAAACACTGCAAACCTCTTTATCTTCATCATCATCGTCAAAAAGTCCCTTACTGCTAGAAAAGAGTCCTTTATCTTTACTAAAGAGATCATCATCCTCTTGTCTGACATCCTGACCAAACAGGTCATCACCTGTACTTTTATATGGAAATGAATGCAGAAATCTTAAACACGGGCACTATCTCATACATGGAAAAGCATGCAGCTTCAATCATGGGCACACAATCCCACAAGTGAACATGTGCATAAACAACCTCTATTATGGACATTGTAAAAATGGGCACAATCCAACTCATGGACATCGTCAAACAAGTGTATACAAGTTCAACTGTGGATGTGCTGTACATGATGTACACAACAAACATATACGCAGACAATCTCAAACATTAATGCAGACAATCACAAACACAGACATAAAATCATTATTTTCAATGAGATGCTTGATGACTATTGGACCGAATAGTTATCATAATGTTTTATCTTATCATGCAAATTTTAAAAAAAGTCTATAATCATGCAGAAAGTCTTTTACTACACGTCACAGAATTGGGTTAAAATGTGACAGATGATTTAAAGGATTTTTGAGTGATACCACAGAGGAATCCTTCAAATCTGATTGGGACAAAACAAAAACAAAACCCAATGAATAAATCACTAAAAGTATAGAGATTAACAAATTAATAACATTATAATGATGAAAAAAACAAAACAAAAAACATAAGAGTTTGCTAGGGTATTAAGAATGTATTAAAATCAAAACAGTTTTCAATAAAATGTAAAGTTATTTTATGCCTTTGAAAAGAAACCCTATAGGGAAAAGATCATAAACGGCTGATTTAGGGACATAAGGAGAAGCACAGAAATGGAGGCCCAGTATAAGTTCACGGGGTCTTTGATGAGGCAAAGAAAGAACAGGATTAATGCTCCCTCAGTCATGTCATATAAAGTGACCAATATAAGGTTGTGGCTGAAGCTGGCACACTCACCATGTAATGCTCCCTCAGTCATGTCATATAAAGTGACTAATATAAGGTTGTGACTGAAGCTGGCACACTCACATGTAATGCTCCCTCAGTCATGTCATATAAAGTGACTAATATACGGTTGTGTTTCAGGCTGTCAACCTCATCATGTAAAACAAATTGCCAGAAACCATTGCTGCACGAGTGTGTCAATGCTTAGTGCAGGCTTTCTGCCAGGGGCTTAGTGCAGGCTTTCTGCCAGGGGCTTAGTGCAGGCTTCCTGCCAGGGGCTTAGTGCAGGCTTTCTGCCAGGGGCTTAGTGCAGGCTTTCTGCCAGGGGCTTAGTGCAGGCTTCCTGCCAGGGGCTTAGTGCAGGCTTCCTGCCAGGGGCTTAGTGCAGGCTTTCTGCCAGGGGCTTAGTGCAGGCTTTCTGCCAGGGGCTTAGTGCAGGCTTCCTGCCAGGGGCTTAGTGCAGGCTTTCTGCCAGGGGCTTAGTGCAGGCTTCCTGCCAGGGGCTTAGTGCAGGCTTTCTGCCAGGGGCTTAGTGCAGGCTTTCTGCCAGGGACCAGTGGCAGCTCCATAAAGGAGCACAAAGGAACATGATGATGATGAATGTATATGTTAATAAGACAAAGAAATGGCCTACATTATGACCACAAGGACTTCATCAGGGACAAATAAAGAAAGACAGAAGAGAAAATATCTAAATGAAGAATATTTAAGAAAATAAAAATAATACAAGCCGTTTTAAAAAAAAACTCGTTATTGCTGCTCCTGTAAAATCCAATGAGAAATGCTGCGTGCTCACAAGAGAAAACTAGAAATGATATTAAAAAGAATAAGATACAGCTGGTGGGAAAAGAGGTAGGCAGCTAAAAAACAAAAGTGCAAACGAAATTGCAAGAATAATAATCTTACATAAGACAGGTTTAAACAGAAAATAAGCCCATGCCCAAAGCTTAAGAGGAAACTAAGGCACAATAACAAGCATAATGATCAACAAAATCATTAATTACAAACTGGACAAATGGAAAAACAGTGAACCTTCTGAAAGCTGATCGTAAAACATGTCATACCTTCATCCACACCCTTGGAATGTTTGTTTTTGTCCTCTCCTTTATTTGTTTTCCCCTCCATTGTCTCTTTTCCTTTCTTTCTATTCTTAATGTCGTTCACATGAAAGTATGAAGTAAGTACTAACTGTACAGCACACCGTTGTTCACATGAAAGTATGAAGTAAGTATTAACTGTACGGCACACTGTTGTTCACATGAAAGTATGAAGTAAGTACTAACTGTACAGCACACTGTTGTTCACATGAAAGTATGAAGTAAGTACTAACTGTACAGCACACTGTTGTTCACATGAAAGTATGAAGTAAGTACTAACTGTACAGCACACTGTTGTTCACATGAAAGTATGAAGTAAGTATTAACTGTACGGCACACTGTTGTTCACATGAAAGTATGAAGTAAGTACTAACTGTACAGCACACTGTTGTTCACATGAAAGTATGAAGTAAGTACTAACTGGTGCCAATTGTTGTCATAGCCAGGAGTGGAACTGAGGACGAGCTCTCAATATCTGACCAAATGCTCCTAAGGTGTGCGTAACACAAAGCCTCTGACAACAAAAGTCCAACTCCTGGCCTTCTCGTGGCAGCACCGTTTAATACTAACAGGAGAAGGGGCGAAAGGCGAGTGTCTGGCGCCTTAAAACCAGATTGCTCCAGGTACATTTTTGTATGTACCTGCAAGGATACTTGGAGAGGAGACGGGCACCGCCAAGCAAACCTCTTGCCCACTGAAATGCTATGATGGAAAGTCAACTCAGTAATAATATGCCGGATCGGCCGAGGCCCGGATTAACAATGACCGCGCTCTCATTGCCCCTTGAGAGTGATAAGTCAGTGAATGGGGTACAAACACCTGTCTTGAAACTTCCTAGAGAAAGTTTTGTTGTTGGAACTTGGAATGTACGCACGCTATATGCGTGTGGAAAAGTCAGAGAACTAACACATGAACTTGTTAGATACTCGTGGGACATCCTGGGCCTAGCAGAAGTCAGATGGACAGGATTAGGAGAAACAATAACGGATGATGGTCACAAAATTTGGTTTAGTGGAGATGAGTCCAAACATCAGCATGGAGTAGGTTTTATTGTACATAAAGATAGATTGAACTCTGTCATCAGCTGCACCCCAATAAATAGCAGGCTTATCACCATACGTATTGCAGCACATCCAAAGAACATCTCCATCATACAGGTTACTGACTATGAGGATGAGGCAATTGATACATTTTATGAAAATCTGGATGAGACAATTAAGAAAATTCCAAAGAAAGATCTTCTCATCGTGTTAGGTGATTGGAATGCTAAAATAGGGCCAGATGCATACGGTCAGTGGGCTGGCACAGTGGGGAAATTTGGGACAGGAGAAACCAACGATCGAGGACTAAGGTTACTAGAATTTGCCAGCAACTATAAACTAACCCTTGCAAATACACTATTTCCTCATAAGTTATCAAGAAGAACAACGTGGCATGCCCCGAAAACTGAGATACATGGCCAAATTGATTTTATTCTTGTATCCAAAAGATTCAAGTCCAGTATTAATAAAGCCAAGACTAGGACTTTTCCTGGCGCCGACAATGGTAGTGATCACGACATGGTATTGATGACGCTCAAGCTTAAACTCAAAAAGAACTATAATCAAAACAGATGTTCTCGGTTAAGATTCAATTTAGACAAACTGAAAGATCCCGAAATCGCAAGAATCTTTGAGGCAACTGTTGGAGGAAAATTTGCAGCTCTCAACTTTTTGGAGGATGATATCAACTCAATCACAGAGAACATGAAAGACGTGCTCATTGAATCAGCAACAGAAATACTTGGTAAAAGAAAGAAAATAAACAAACCATGGGTTACAGATGACATTCTGAAGTTATGTGATACACGGCGGGAAATGAAAAAGGTTAAGAAAGAGGTTCCTGAAGCAGCATGGCAATACAGTATGGTGAATAAAAATATTAGAAAGAAAATGAAACAGGCCAAAGAAAAATGGGTAGCTGATCAGTGTGATTCCATTAATACGGGGCTAATAAAAGGTAACAGCAAGGCAGCTTTTGACACTGACTTAGGCATATTAAACAACATTAAGTGCGAAAACAGGGAACTCGGAAATGCAGCAATATTACGGGAAGAAGTGGAAGAGGCTATATGTTTGATGAAAGGAGGGAAGTCACCGGGTGTGGATAATATCCCAGCAGAGCTCTTGAAATATGGAGGACCAGATATAGTAAAAATCATGACAACAATTTGCCAGAAGATATGGAGTACAAAAAAGTGGCCAAAAGAGTGGACGCAGTCATTAGTAATACCGCTTCCAAAGAAAGGAAATCTAAAAATGTGCAAGAACTACTGAACCATTAGCCTTATTAGTCATCCAAGTAAAGTGATGTTAAGGATACTTTTGAACAGAATAAAACAGAAATCAGAAGAAATCTTGTCCGAGGAACAGGCTGGCTTTAGACCAAAAATAAGTACCTCAGAACAAATCTTCAATATTAGATTACTGATCAAAAAACATCTCCAGCATCAACACGATTTATACCATAACTTCATCGATTTCACAAAAGCCTTTGATCGAGTCTGGCATGAAGGCTTATGGCAAATAATGAGAAAATTCAATTTTGATACCAACATCATAGATATCATTGAAGCACTATACAAGGATGCAAGCAGTGCTGTTTTTGCAAGCAATGACATTGGAGAATTTTTCAAAACAACTGTAGGAGTTCGCCAGGGATGTATCCTGTCCTCAGTGCTCTTTAATATATATCTAGAACATATTATGCAGGAGGCTCTCTACGATTATAAATCAACCATATCGATTGGAGGCCGACCTCTGTGTAATCTACGTTTTGCTGATGATATCGATCTGATAGCTGGATCAGAATCAGAACTTCAAGACCTTACCTCTAGACTGGAGAAAGTAACAAGAACATATGGGATGGAAATTAATATAGAAAAAAAAGCAAGATATTGGTGAATAGCCATAAGAAACATGTTCCGACCAACATTACGTTAAATGGGCAAACGTTAGAAGAAGTTAACACCTTTAAATATCTCGGGTCCACTATATGTAGTGATGGGAGATCAAGTAAAGAAATCAAGACAAGACTTGAGATGGCCTCAGCTGCCATGACAAGACTGAATGTGATCTGGAAAAGTAACATCAGTTTTCCTGTGAAGATCAAATTATACAAATCACTTGTATTATCTATTCTCTTATATGGGTGTGAGAGCTGGACACTCACTGCAGATACGGAGCGAAGGATTCAGGCTTTCGAGTATAAATGTTATAGAAGAATTTTGCGCATTTGCTATAAAGAGCACAAAACAAATGTCTATGTTAGAGAGAAGATAAACACCTATGCAGGCTACCAAGAACCACTTTTGTCAGTAGTGAAACGTCGAAAGCTTGCCTGGTTTGGGCATGTAACTCGTCATGACTCCCTTTCGAAAATAATCCTCCAGGGAACAGTCGAAGGTAAACGGAGAAGAGGAAGGCAAAGAAAATCCGGGGCTGATAACATCAAAGAATGGGCAGGGCACGGTTTTTCCACACTTGTACGCATTGCTGAGGATAGAGAGCAGTGGAGGACCCTGTCTGCTGATGCTTCCACCATGGCACCCCTACGACCCATGATGGGTTACGGGTTGAGATGAGATGACTAACTGTACAGCACACTGTTGTTCACATAAAAGTATGAAGTAAGTACTAACTGTACAGCACACTGTTGTTCACATGAAAGTATGAAGTAAGTACTAACTGTACAGCACACTGTTGTTCACATGAAAGTATGAAGTAAGTACTAACTGTACAGCACACTGTTGTTCACATGAATGTATGAAGTAAGTACTAACTGTACGGCACACTGTTGTTCACATGAAAGTATGAAGTAAGTACTAACTGTACGGCACACTGTTGTTCACATGAAAGTATGAAGTAAGTACTAACTGTACAGCACGCTGTTGTTCACATGAAAGTATGAAGTAAGTACTAACTGTACAGCACACTGTTGTTCACATGAAAGTATGAAGTACGTACTAACTGTACGATCTTTGTCTACCATTTTGCTCCCTATGAATCATGCAGCCACCACTGAAGCTAGTCCTCTTGAAGGAAGCCTGCATCAAAGTGCTCTACTGTGGTGTTTTCTGTCACAATTTGTTTGACATGGTGAGGTTGCCAGCCCCATGATTGTATGATCTGGTGCAAATAAATTCAATAAATAAGATAATAAGAGCCGCGGTAGAGCAGTGGTTAGTGCACTGGCTTCCTAGCTCAGTGGTCCATGGTTCAATTCCCAGTTGAGGTGAGATTTTTTAGACCGCAAATGGCTACAGGGTCGACTCAGCCTCATGAATTGGGTGCCAGAGCAATTCTGGGAAGGTTAAGGTGTCTGGCGTGATGCTGACCACATCAACCCTAGTGTGCTGATGGTCAAGAAAATATGGGCTTAACACAATATTCCCAATATGCCATCAATGGGCATGTAACGGGTTCCTTTACCTTTTTTTTTTTATAAGATAACACATCAATAGCAAATGAGCAATGCATTACATAACATAGCAGCAGAACTATTTTCAACACATTTACAATCAGGCCATTCGTTAACCAATCCAATAAATACAATTTTCAAAAAAAAGGAGCTTACTTTTGTGTTCGGCCGACTTTTCTCTCCATTCACCATCCTCCCCATTATTTTCCCCTCTGTCAGCTGTTTGTCTGGAAGCTGCAGTTCCGAGGCGGGCAGCAAGTTCTGCAGCAAAGTCTTTTGGGCCGCCGGCTGGCACAGCAGGCTGACATGATATGAAAATAAAAAATAGACATTATTACCAAAGTAACATTACGGCACACGTAATCTAATGAGCTTTACTGCAAATTGGAACAGACAGATATGACAAACATAATAAAAGCTTTAAATATGTGAACAGAAGAAGTAAGAAAATGGACATCAAATTATGATATAGACATCAATATGTGAGCTGGAGACTTTCACATGATTTAAACATCTGGACATGAGTTGATAATGTAGAAAGTGACACTTAAAACCAACACTTTGTGAATCAAATCAACAGATTCAAATACCTGGACATGTTAATTACAAACTTATGGAAGATGCATCTCAGAAGTGTTAAACAGAATAGCCCAAGCAAAAGCAGTGTTCAAAAACTTGAAAAGTTCTTTTAGGCAACAAATATTTGTCAATGGAGGTAAGAAAGAGTTCAATCCGACTAATTCTGATATTTGGAAGAGAGTCATGGACAATTAGAAGACAATTAGGATGTGATTTTGACACTAGAATGTTTAGTTTAGTTTGGACAACTAAAAAAAGTAATCAGGATGTCCTGAAAGACGCCAGTCAGCAAAGGAAACTTATTACTCATGTTAGAAGAAAGCTATCTACTTTCTGTGGACTTATTACACGAGGAAAGCTGGAATATATAGTAAACGGATAAAGGAAACAAAGAGACAGAGGATAACAGCAGATACTACACAGTTTGATGTCATGGCATGGAAAGAAGTCGACACCAGAACTGATAAACAGAACTGCCAGACAGGAGGTAATGGTGAGACATATCCCCTACTCTGAAATTTAAACACAACTTTCCCCCAATTTTGCTTTCCATACGTATTACAGTGTACACATCAATTTTCACAAAATTCTTTCAAGTTACATTCCCCCCCCCTCCCCGCCCCCCCCCCCCCCCCCCCCAACGCTTTAGAGACCTGTAAAAGACATTTCTTGTGATTCCAATATTTTAAAATGCTGAAATGTTACTGACTTTGCTATGTCAAATATTGATTGTCCTGAGTTCCTGTGAGTCTCTGAAGAGACAGAGACAGAATAGGACTGTCATGTCCTCTGGCATGTCGTACAAGGCGACTTAATGTGAGGTTGTGCCTGGCACTGGTGACCTCATTATGTAACACAAACTGCCATAGAAACCAACACTGTAAGAGCATGTGAATGTTTACGCAGGCTTCCTGGAAGGACATCCAGCTGAAGCTGAGGCACCATGCTCCGCAAGCAGGACAGAGGACAACGATGAAGACAGTATTGTCAAATACATAAGAGGAAGAGACTGATGTGATGTCACAGATAGATTCATGTAACTCAGGCAGACAAATGAAAAACAGAAGAAAGACTAACCCTTCCCTTTTCTGCTTCTTCATCATCCTCTTCTTCAGAAGTACAGACTTCACCACTTTCATTACCAGAGCTTTTCTGTGACCTTGACTTCTTTGATGAAAACATATCCCTGTCACTATCATCTTCCTGTGTATAGGAAATAAACACAATGAACCAAGTGAATGTATAACATTGTCTTGTATGAGAAACAGACACAATAAATTAAGTGAATGTATAACATTGTCATGTTGTATGAGAAACAGACACAAGAAATCAAGTGAATGTGTAACACTGTCATGTTGTATGAGAAACAAACACAATAAATTATGTGAATGTGTAACACTGTCATGTTGTATGCGAAATAGACACGATAAATCAAGTGAATGTTTAACACTATTGTGTTGTATGAGAAATAGACACAATAAATCATGTGAATGTATAACATTGTTGTGTTTGTATGAGAAATAGACACGATAAATCAAGTGAATGTATAACATTGTTGTGTTGTATGAGAAACAGACATAATAAATCAAGTGAATGTACAACACTATTGTGTTGTATGAGAAATAGACACAATAAATCAAGTGAATGTTTAACACTATTGTGTTGTATGAGAAATAGACACAATAAATCAAGTGAATGTATAACATTGTCATGTTGTATGAGAAATAGACACGATAAATCAAGTGAATGTTTAACACTTTTGTGTAGTATGAGAAATAGACACAATAAATCAAGTGAATGTATAACATTGTCATGTTGTATGAGAAATAGACATGATAAATCAAGTGAATGTATAACACTGTTGTGTTGTATGAGAAATATACATGATAAATCAAGTGAATGTATAACATTGTTGTGTTGTATGAGAAATAGACTTGATAAATCAAGTGAATGTACAACACTATTGTGTTGTATGAGAAATAGACACAATAAATCAAGTCAATGTATAACATTGTCATGTTGTATGAGAAATAGACACAATAAATCAAGTGAATGTATGATACTGTCTTGTTGTATGAGAAATAAACACAATAAATCAACTACTTACTTACTTACTTAGTCATTCTCTTCTACCATGAGGTGTAGAGGTGACAATAAATCAAGTAAATGTGTTTAACATTGTTGTGTTGTATGAGAAATAGACACAATAACCCAAGTGAATGTATTTAACACTGTCTTGTTGAATGGGAAACAAACACAATAAATCCAGTAAAATATATAACAATGTTTTGTTAAGCTGGAAATGAATGTCCTTGACATACAAGCCTGCTTTCCTTGGCACACTAACTTGCTGCCCTGATACCCTACATTCCCTGATACAATAACCTACTGTCTCTGACAAACTAATAAACTAATCTGCTATCTCTAACACACTAATCTGATGTCCCTTTGACACACTAACCTACTTTCCCTGACACATTCACCTGCTACCCCTGCCACAACAAGCTGATATCTCTAACAAATAACCTACTGCCCTTTCATAACAACCTGTTTTGTATAACAGTAAAGGTTGTCTTATAGCATATACTGCCATAAGGGAGTGAAATATCAGAGACTTCACCATAACAGGTCCAGCTTTTTTATGAGGTGGGGTGACTATTTCCCTTCCTTGCTGCGTTTGCCTTCTATAATTCAAGAGGAGAATCAAGTACCAATTTACAGCTGGATAGACTGGAGCATGATGCTACAAGGTTTCGATACTGGAACCTGGTAGCTTAGCAGCAATTGGAAATCGCTCTAATGGCTTAGCTAATCTTGTCCATAACACATTAACCTACTTTCCTCGACACATTATTCTGCTGTCTCTAATACGCTAACCTGCTGGCCTTGATACACTAATATTCTAACCTGCTGTCCTTGACACACTAACTTGCTGTCCTTGACACTAACATACTAATCTGCTGTCTCTAACACATTAAACTGCTGTCTTTGACACACTAACTTGCTGTCCTTGACACACTAACATACTAATCTGTTGTCTCTAACACATTAACCTGCTGTCCTTGACACATTAACATATTAACCTGCTGCCTTTGACACACTAACCTGCCATCTCTAACACACTAGCATCACAGCAACTATTAAAACCAACATGAAGGTGTACATACACTTGACTCAGAACCTATAGACGATCTTGTCTGTGTCCTATGTTTTCCATGAAGGATCCTCGTCCTGTCTTCATCTTCAGACTGCTCTGATGTTGAGTACTATGTTAAAAAAAAAAAAAAAGCAAAACAGCACATCATACCCGCACATTCTACACGGTGACTGAAAAGTCACTTCTTGTGTTTACATTTTTATATCATCACTTTTATCTATTGGATTTTTGTGGAAAAAAAATTTGTCAAATCAAGGAGAAATAACTGCTATTTTACTAATGTTTTGTTTCATTCATAACCCTCCACTCCCAAAGGAGCATAGGCCTTCAACAAACACATGCCAAGTCCTCTTGTCACGTGCCATCATCTCAAGTTCTTTCCATGTTCTCCTTATCATTTTCACCTCTGTTTCCAGCTCTCTTCTCCATGTGCTTCTTGGTCTACCTCTGCTTCTCTTGCTCTGGGGATTCCAGAACAAGGACTGCCTTGTAATGCTATTTTTTATTTTTTTAAAATAAAGCAAAAAAAGTTACATTATAAAAAAATAACGTTTTTTTGCTTTATTTTAAAAAAAATATAAAAAAATCAGGAAACAAAATAAAATGGCCAACAATAAGAGGATGTTACAATAAACAGCAACAAATTCTGCCTACTCAAAGAATGTGGCATCGCACACCGAAGTAAATAAGGGTTCATTTTGACATGGCAAAGAATGTGGCATGGCACACCGAAGTAAATAAGGGTTCATTTTGACATAGCAAAGAATGTGGCATGGCACACCAAAGTAAATAAGGGTTCATTTTGACATGGCAAAGAATGTGGCATGGTACACCGAAGTAAATAAGGGTTCATTTTGACATGGCAAAGAATGTGGCATGGCACACCAAAGTAAATAAGGGTTCATTTTGACATGCATGGCAAAGAATGTGGCATGGCACACCAAAGTAAATAAGGGTTCATTTTGACATGGCAAAGAATGTGGCACGGCACACCGAAGTAAATAAGGGTTCATTTTGACATAGCAAAGAATGTGGCATGGCACACCGAAGTAAATAAGGGTTCATTTTGACAGCAAAGAATGTGGCATGGCACACCGAAGTACATAAGGGTTCATTTTGACATAGCAAAGAATGTGGCATGGCACACCGAAGTAAATAAGGGTTCATTTTGACATAGCAAAGAATGTGGCATGGCACACCGAAGTAAATAAGGGTTCATTTTGACATAGCAAAGAATGTGGCATGGCACACTGAAGGAAATACAGGGCAGAGACAAAGAATATGACTGGCTATGGAAGAGAAGAGACGTAAGCACGTATACCCAAAAGAAAGCTCTGATCAAAAACAAAATGACAAACAAATAGAAAACAAAAGGATCCTGAAAAAACAAAGCATGAAAGAAAAAAATTGAAATCAATATAAGAGAAAACACTGTAGGCATATAAAAGAACACAACTCAACTATCAAAGCAGTTCTATCGTCATGCTACCAAATATGGAGAACAACATAAACAACAACCTGTAAGCTACAGACTTTCATAATTAGGAAGCAGAAGGGAGCTGTGCTGGTGTAATGGTTACCACACTGCGCTGGTGATCGGGTGATCCAGGTTCAAGCCTGGGCGAGAATATTTGAAGAAGTGTCATCAACCGGGATTTGGACTGGATTAATTCGAGCCCTGGCAAGGACATTTGAAGAAGTATCGTCAACCATGGATTGGAATAACTTGAGCGGCTCTTGAGCCGACCCAGCTCTAATGGGTACTCTCCAAAGACGGTGAGTATCAGCATGAATGGCGAGAGGACACCTGTCAGCGTACAGGGAAAATAGGATACTCACGTAAAATCAGTCTCAGGTTAGACATACTAACCTGAGATTTCACCTTGAGTAATAGTGAGAGTATGTTTAAAAAAAAAAATAGAACAGGACTGAAATGTTACAACCTTATCATTAATTTGGAACTGATGACAAGAACCAGACAAGTGCTAGTGGAACAAGAGATGACAAGAACCAGACAAGTGCTAGTGGAACAAGAGATGACAAGAACCAGACAAGTGCTAGTGGAACAAGAGGTGACAAGAACCAGACAAGTGCTAGTGGAACAAGAGGTGACAAGAACCAGACAAGTGCTAGTGGAACAAGAGATGACAAGAACCAGACAAGTGCTAGTGGAACAAGAGATGACAAGAACCAGACAAGTGCTAGTGGAACAAGAGGTGAGGAAATGATTCTGGTGTTAGGTATGACACACACTCAGGAAACCAAATGACATGAACCAGTCTATTCTGTGTTGTTCATCTTCCAGTAGACATTACTTGACACAAGTCTTTCAGACTTTTTTTTTTTGGTTTAAGCTTGTTGATAGGAAAGTTATATTAGTGATTGAGTCTTTAAAATGTCTGGGTTGTTCATGGGTTCTATACAACATTGTTGTGTTGGTGTAATAAGAATGACTTTGTCACTGAAGCACTTTTTTTAGGGTGCAAAATTGGCTGCGAGTCCTTTCACGATTTACTTTCACAGCAAGGTGATGGCGCCATTTGAATGGTCCTTGGTTTGATTCCCAATAAGCTTATCACTTATATTTTGTATTCTGTTGTCTAGGATCCTCCTTTCTGTCCAACGAGTGCCTATTTAAGATATTATTAAAAGCCAGTTCTTGTTCTAGAATTCCCAGGGTGAGAGGAATACAGGAAGAACTAAAAGTCAAGGAGAAGGAAGTACTAGACATGAAAGAGATACATAAGATGTGGAACAATTCTTGAACAAACAAGAAGGCATTGTCTGAATTTACCGGTTATGCTGTATTGGAAGCTGTAGGTAGTGAATGAAAGAAATACAAATTTGTAGTGACAAAACAGACAAGATGACAACAGCACTGTAAATGGCAACGAAAAGTGTATTTAATAAATAAAAAATTAAATTAAATTTTGCCTCGTTTTGACGAGGCGTCTCCCTTTCAACCAAGGCGGTTATATTAGGGTGCATATCCAAATATAAAAGACCTACGATAAGTATAAAGGTGAGCATGAAAGAATATGTCATGGCTGAACTATTCAGACATGTCGAAGATCCATTTGATGCAGACATGGTGCTTAATCTGATATGACCTGATACCTCTAACCAGCTCCACGAATTCGTTCCTGCTGAAATGATTTAGGATTTACTCTCATGTTCAGTTATATGTTTACTTCCAGTGTTATATGTTCTCTATCGTTAAGTTGTAAAAAGGTAAAGGATCCTGTTACACGCCCATTGAGGCATATTGGGAATATGGTGTTAGGCACATATTTTCTCAACAATCGGTACACTAGGGGTGATGTGGTCAGCATTACGCCAGATGCCTTAACCTTCCCAGAGTTACTCTGGTACCCAACTCATGAGGCTGGGTCGACCCCGGAGCCATTTGCAGTCTAAAAAAAATCCCACTTCAACTGGGAATCGAATCATGGATCACCGAGCGATGAAGCCAGTGCACTAACTACTGCGGCTCCATCTTTAAGTTGTGGTCATGTTATTATTGTTCAGAATTGATACCACTGCACAACGAGCAAGCCCATAGTTGTTCAGTATCCCTCAGCAAAAGTAGAAGGGTATGAATGCAGATTGCTTTTGTTGTACACTAGTTGTTTACATGCCTAACTCATCCTGTCATTTGTTCATCATATGCCGAAAAGAACAGCAAGCAAAAAAAAAAGGAGCTGAGGGTTATCACCTCAAGTGCACATCATTCCCATGGTCAGGTATACTAACATACGTCCATCCTTTCTAGATTTACAGTTGATGCTGAATTTTAACAGTCTGAGCCGTGTTGATTCCCTGACTGAAGTGCTGTTCTTCAAAGACAATCGTTAATTGTCCTTAGTATCTCTTCCTTATCCATATTCAATGTCCCCACGATGGGTGATCTTGAAGCTAGTCTCTTAGTTCTCTCCCTTCAGTGCACTCCTGCATGACCACGACAGCAGATCCACACCAATGCCTGAAGGCTTGAGGCCACAAACTATGTTCTCCATTCATATCATAGCCATCCATTTTGAACCTCCCTTCAGACGTGGTCATGTTGGTCACTGCAAAAGGTATTTTTGTCACAACATTAAAGTTGTACTAGATCTGTGTTTTCAATAAAGTATAACCTCACTCAACTTTCCTCTTGATTTAGGGAAGGAAAAGGCACATAGGAAGGGAACATCATCCCACCTCTCGATGTCTGGACCCAGTATAGTGAAGTCTCTAACACTTCACTCCCCTTTGGCAGTGTCTGCTATGGGACTATCATTACCTTTTTATAACCTCACTGGTTTCAGTCCTTCATTATTAACCATATTAACCTTACACCTCAAAGCAGACTGACAGCTAATATAGTTCCAAACTGGTCTAAACCTTCTGTATGTCCAAAAATATATGGCAGCTATACAACAAATGACAGAAGAAAGAACATGAATAGTCGTTTTAACAAAGCAAAATTACATAGGAAGAAAGAATAGGAATAGTTTTTTTTCAAAATGAAAGAATTGGAATATTCTTTCCAAATAAAAAACTGACATTAGAAGGAAGATTGGGAATAGTCTTTCAAAATAAAAGAATTGATGTAAGAGAGTAGTTTATTTAAATAAATGGTAGTTCAAATACAAACCACAGGAAAGAGAAGAACAAGAACAAGTCATTTTAAATAAAGTGTAGCGATAAAACAAATGACATAAAGAGGAAGGAAATAGTCTTTTCAAGTAAATGGCACCTATACAAAAAAATGGCAGAAGGAGGAACAGCAATAGTCTTGTCAAATAAATGACAGGCATATAACAAATGACAGAAGGAAGCAAACAAACTTTATATGCACATAAACATACAACGGATACAGGGAGAGGTGGAACAGTTCTTTCAACAAAAACATGGCAGATAACAACAAAGAGGAAGAAGAGCAATAGTCTTTCAAAAATGAATGGCAGCTACAAGGCAAATGACAGATGGGGGTAAAAAAAGGGGTAAAGGATCCTGTTACACGCCCATTAAGGCATATTGGGAATATGGTGTTAGGCCCATATTTTCTTGACCTTCAGCATACTAGTGGTGATGTGGTCAGCATGACGCCGGCCGCCTTAAACTTCCCAGAGTTGCTCTGGTACCCATTTCATGAGGCTGGGTCGGCCCCGGAGCCATTTTGCGGTCTTAAAAAAATCCCACCTCAACAGGGGATCGAACCATGGACCACCAGAGCTGGGAAACCAGTGCACTAAACACTGTGCTACTGCGGCTTCCCCAGATGGGTATAGTCCTTTCAGTAAAATGTGGAAGATAAATAACAAAATGGGGAAGATAAATGACAAAATGGGGAAGATAAATGACAAAATGGGGAAGATAAATGACAAAATGGGGAAGATAAATGACAAAATGGGGAAGAACAGGAATATTTTCTTCAACAATAAATAACAGTTATAAGACAAATGACCCCATTTAATTGCCAGGGGTCTCTGAAGAGACAACGACTAGGAATACTGCGCCCTCAGGCATGTCAAACTAGGCGACTAATAGGAGGTTGTACAGAAACCACCACTGCAAGATCATGTGACTGTTTGGTGCAAGCGTCTGTGGCCTAATGGATATGAACGCAGTTTCATAATCCAGATATACCAGGTTCGAAACCTGCTGCAGGCGGTTTGGTAGCAGATCGCTTTGTGTGGATTTTTAACAATGGTATAAGAGCCGTACCGTTCAGAAAGCAATGGCAAACTACTGAATGAAAAAATTGCCTAGAAAAATCACAAACAGCCAATAAAAGCTGGGGTTGATTGCCACGTCCTGTAACAGGATAAGCAACTAACTTTTTTTTTTTTTTCTTGCAGGAACCAGCTGCAGTTGTGACTTTCATGCTTTGTAATGAGTGCAATGAAAAATGATGATGGTGATAAGAGAAATGACGAAAGCAGGAAGAACAGGTGTGCCCTTTCAACAATAAATGACAGGTGTATGACAAATGACAGAAGCATGAAGAACAGGTGTGCCCTTTCAACAATAAATGACAGGTGTATGACAAATGACAGATGCATGAAGAACAGGTGTGCCCTTTCAACAATAAATGACAGGTGTATGACAAATGACAGATGCATGAAGAACAGGTGTGCCCTTTCAACAATAAATGACAGGTGTATGACAAATGACAGAAGAAGGAAGAACGGGTAGCCCCTTTCAACAATAAATGACATCTGTAAGACAAATGATAGAGATTACAGGAAAGGAGAGGAAGAGGTCTGAAATCAGAGGGCACATGTGGTCTGTAACATTAGAGAGCATGAGAATTGATAATATATGGGAAAGAGTGGGAGGGATTGAGGAAGAGCAGGGGATTTGGGGGAATAATACTGAAAAGAAGAGAATGAGGCAAGAGGAATGAGATGAGAGCTGTAAAGAGTGAGTAGATGATAGAATCAGCAGGACAGTGCATTCAAAATAAAACTTCCATCAGGGGAGAGGCTGATACTTTCATGAAGAAATAATACATTACCCAGAATTCAATGCGGAGGGAGGGGGAGGGTGATGAAGGGAGTGGAGAATATTATCATCACCGTTACCTTTTGGCTCCCTGTGGAGAACAAATATATTGACAGCCTGCATGTCCTGTGCCATCCATTCATGCGTGTCCTATATAACCTTTATAACCCTTCATGAATGTCTCCAGTTCTCTTCTCAATGGGTTTTTGGGTCTCCCTTTATTGCTCTTCCAGGGTTCCAGAAAAGGGACAGTCATGTAGTGATATCTGGTTTATCAATGTGTCCCATTCTCCAGGATACAATACATACTTACTTACTTACTTGTTCCCCTCCTACCGTGAGGTGTAGAGGTTTGGAAGAGAGATCGCCAGACTATCCTATTGGCTGTCTTCCTCCTGGCCTGGTTCCATTCTAGTCCTTGGTCCTTCAAAGATTGTCTAATGTTGTCATCTCAGCGGACTCTCCAAGATACAATACAACACTATAAAATAGGCCATATGAAATAGTTCAGAATGCCAAAGAAAATTCCAACAATGCACCAGTGAAAAAAATGAAGAAAGCAATATTTACAACAAAGAAATAAACAGGGCAAAAAAACAAAAAAATCATGGAATAAACTGACCCTTACCTCTGTCTCAGATCCCTCACTCTCTTTGTTCTCATCACTGACACTGACGCTTCCCTGGTCAGATTCTAGCTCCTCATCTGTTTATGATAAGAAGTACAATAGTTGATCACTGCTACCCTCACTTTGTGTAACAACTAACAGAAAATAACCAATACTATTTACATTATATATAAAAACATCTACTGTCATCATGAATATGTTTAATAATGCACCTGTAATCAATATTCTACCACGTGTAGTTGCCAGAATTCTCTGATGAGACATGACAAAGTAAGAATAGGACTACTGTACCATCAGGCATGTCGTACAAGGTCAATGACATGAGGTTGTGAATGAGGCGGGCAACCTCATTATGTCAAACAAGTTGCTATAGAAACCATTGCAACAAGAGTCTGTGAACACCATATGAGTGGGCTACCTGCAACGACCAGCAGCACTGATGGCTTGATGCTCCGTAAGGAGTGGACAGGAGAATGATATGAATTAATTTTTTGTTTTTTTACAAATACTAAAAATCTTGCTAATACAGAAACATAACATTTCAGATATCCTACATACAAGTGATATAATTATGGAATGAACATCTTGCTAATACAGAAACATAACATTTCAGATATCTTACACACAACTGATATAATTATGGAATGAACATCTTGCTAATACAGAAACATAACATTTCAGATATCCTACACTCAGAT
Source organism: Oreohelix idahoensis (assembly GCA_024509875.1). Lineage (NCBI taxonomy): Eukaryota > Metazoa > Mollusca > Gastropoda > Stylommatophora > Oreohelicidae > Oreohelix > Oreohelix idahoensis. The sequence continues at coordinate 32,241 of JAMPIV010022482.1, read as the reverse complement.
ATCCTACACTCAGATATCCTACACACAACTGATATAATTATGGAATGAACATCTTGCTAATACAGAAACATAACATTTCAGATATCTTACACACAACTGATATAATTATGGAATGAACATCTTGCTAATACAGAAACATAACATTTCAGATATCCTATACACAACTGATACAATTATGGAATGAACATCTTGCTAATACAGAAACATAACATTTCAGATATCCTACACACAACTGATATAATTATAGAATGAACATCTTAAGCATAACATTTCAGATATCCTACACACAACTGATATAATTATGGATCGAACATCTTGCTAATACAGACACATAACATTTCAGATATCCTACACACAACTGATATAATTATGGAATGAACATCTTGCTAATACAGAAACATAACATTTCAGATATCCTACATACAAGTGATATAATTATGGAATGAACATCTTGCTAATACAGAAACATAACATTTCAGATATCCTACACACAACTGATATAATTATGGAATGAACATCTTGCTAATACAGAAACATAACATTTCAGATATCCTACACACAACTGATATAATTATGGAATGAACATCTTGCTAATACAGAAACATAACATTTCAGATATCCTACACACAACTGATATAATTATGGAATGAACATCTTGCTAATACAGAAACATAACATTTCAGATATCCTACACACAACTGATATAATTATGGAATGAACATCTTGCTAATACAGAAACATAACATTTCAGATATCCTACAAACAACTGATATAATTATGGAATGAACATCTTGTTAATACAGAAACATAACATTTCAGATATCCTACACACAACTGATATAATTATGGAATGAACATCTTGCTAATACAGAAACATAACATTTCAGATATCCTACACACAACTAGAGAAGACTCTAGGCAAAAATATGTCTCCGACTACATAAGGAAAAGACGATGGTCATATATCGGTCATGTCCTACGAATGCAAAACAACAGAATACCACTACAGGCGCTCACTTGGGTTCCTGAGGGTAAGAGGAAAAAAGGAAGACCAAAAGAAACACTCAGAAGAACAACAATAAGAGAAGGAAGAACATTGGGCCTAGCTAAGAGGAGAGGCGTCACAACGAACAGCCTGGAGAGTACTGGTTTCTGCCTTATGCGCCGTGTTTGGTGCTTAAAGAATTTATTATTATTATTATTATACACACAACTGATATAATTATGGAATGAACATCTTGCTAATACAGAAACATAACATTTCAGATATCTTACACACAACTGATATAATTATGGAATGAACATCTTGCTAATACAGAAACATAACATTTCAGATATCCTACACTCAGATATCCTACACACAACTGATATAATTATGGAATGAACATCTTGCTAATACAGAAACATAACATTTCAGATATCCTATACACAACTGATACAATTATGGAATGAACATCTTGCTAATACAGAAACATAACATTTCAGATATCCTACACACAACTGATATAATTATAGAATGAACATCTTGCTAATACAGACACATAACATTTCAGATATCCTACACACAACTGATATAATTATGGAATGGACATCTTGCTAATACAGAAACATAACATTTCAGATATCCTACACACAACTGATATAATTATGGAATGAACATCTTGCTAATACAGAAACATAACATTTCAGATATCCTACACAAAACTGATATAATTATGGAATGAACATCTTGCTAATACAGAAACATAACATTTCAGATATCCTACACACAACTGATATAATTATGGAATGAACATCTTGCTAATACAGAAACATAACATTTCAGATATCCTACACACAAGTGATATAATTATGGAATGAACATCTTGCTAATACAGAAACATAACATTTCAGATATCCTACACACAACTGATATAATTATGGAATGAACATCTTGCTAATACAGAAACATAACATTTCAGATATCTTACACACAACTGATATAATTATGGAATGAACATCTTGCTAATACAGAAACATAACATTTCAGATATCCTACACTCAGATATCCTACACTCAGATATCCTACACACAACTGATATAATTATGGAATGAACATCTTGCTAATACAGAAACATAACATTTCAGATATCCTATACACAACTGATACAATTATGGAATGAACATCTTGCTAATACAGAAACATAACATTTCAGATATCCTACACACAACTGATATAATTATAGAATGAACATCTTAAGCATAACATTTCAGATATCCTACACACAACTGATATAATTATGGAATGAACATCTTAAGCATAACATTTCAGATATCCTACACACAACTGATATAATTATGGAATGAACATCTTAAGCATAACATTTCAGATATAATACACACAACTGATATAATTATGGAATGAACATCTTAAACATAACATTTCAGATATCCTACACACAACTGATATAATTATGGAATGAACATCTTAAGCATAACATTTCAGATATCCTACACACAACTGATATAATTATGGAATGAACATCTTGCTAATACAGAAACATAACATTTCAGATATCCTACACACAACTGATATAATTATGGAATGAACATCTTGCTAATACAGAAACATAACATTTCAGATATCCTACACAAAACTGATATAATTATGGAATGAACATCTTGCTAATACAGAAACATAACATTTCAGATATCCTACACACAACTGATATAATTATGGAATGAACATCTTGCTAATACAGAAACATAACATTTCAGATATCCTACACACAAGTGATATAATTATGGAATGAACATCTTGCTAATACAGAAACATAACATTTCAGATATCCTACACACAACTGATATAATTATGGAATGAACATCTTGCTAATACAGAAACATAACATTTCAGATATCTTACACTCAGATATACTACACTCAGATATCCTACACACAACTGATATAATTATGGAATGAACATCTTGCTAATACAGAAACATAACATTTCAGATATCCTATACACAACTGATACAATTATGGAATGAACATCTTGCTAATACAGAAACATAACATTTCAGATATCCTACACACAACTGATATAATTATAGAATGAACATCTTAAGCATAACATTTCAGATATCCTACACACAACTGATATAATTATGGAATGAACATCTTAAGCATAACATTTCAGATATCCTACACACAACTGATATAATTATGGAATGAACATCTTAAGCATAACATTTCAGATATAATACACACAACTGATATAATTATGGAATGAACATCTTAAACATAACATTTCAGATATCCTACACACAACTGATATAATTATGGAATGAACATCTTAAACATAACATTTCAGATATCCTACACACAACTGATATAATTATGGAATGAACATCTTAAGCATAACATTTCAGATATCCTACACACAACTGATATAATTATGGAATGAACATCTTGCTAATACAGAAACATAACATTTCAGATATCCTACACACAACTGATATAATTATGGAATGAACATCTTGCTAATACAGAAACATAACATTTCAGATATCCTACACAAAACTGATATAATTATGGAATGAACATCTTGCTAATACAGAAACATAACATTTCAGATATCCTACACACAACTGGTATAATTATGGAATGAACATCTTGCTAATACAGAAACATAACATTTCAGATATCCTACACACAAGTGATATAATTATGGAATGAACATCTTGCTAATACAGAAACATAACATTTCAGATATCCTACACACAACTGATATAATTATGGAATGAACATCTTGCTAATACAGAAACATAACATTTCAGATATCTTACACACAACTGATATAATTATGGAATGAACATCTTGCTAATACAGAAACATAACATTTCAGATATCCTACACTCAGATATCCTACACTCAGATATCCTACACACAACTGATATAATTATGGAATGAACATCTTGCTAATACAGAAACATAACATTTCAGATATCCTATACACAACTGATACAATTATGGAATGAACATCTTGCTAATACAGAAACATAACATTTCAGATATCCTACACACAACTGATATAATTATAGAATGAACATCTTAAGCATAACATTTCAGATATCCTACACACAACTGATATAATTATGGAATGAACATCTTAAGCATAACATTTCAGATATCCTACACACAACTGATATAATTATGGAATGAACATCTTAAGCATAACATTTCAGATATAATATCCTACACACAAGTGATATAATTATGGAATGAACATCTTAAGCATAACATTTCAGATATCCTACACACAACTGATATAATTATGGAATGAACATCTTAAGCATAACATTTCAGATATCCTACACACAACTGATATAATTATGGAATGAACATCTTAAACATAACATTTCAGATATCCTACACACAACTGATATAATTATGGAATGAACATCTTAAGCATAACATTTCAGATATCCTACACACAACTGATATAATTATGGAATGAACATCTTAAGCATAACTTGTATTTCTAGAGATGAGGGCTAGGTCAAGGTCAGGAGCAAGGAAGATGACAAGATACCTGATATTTCTTCCACAAGTCCTACATTATCATCCACCATAAACTGAGGAGTTCCAATCAAGTATGGCAGTGGGCGGGCTGCATACGGATCCTATAACAGGGTGGAGCAGAAAAGAAAGTCGTAATTATGTCAAACAGATTGAGAGTAAATCAACTATAGTTGTTACATACTGAATTAACTTACATACAGGTTTGGTTTCTTTCTTCTTCTTTGATCCTTAGCCGCCGACCGTCAAAGCAGTCAGTGGCCATCATGCCTAGTGGCGTCTTGTAGGGCAACAACAAATTGATTCCACTTTGCTTGGTCGGTGGCCATCCTTCGTACAGTGCCCCAACTCTGGTTCATTCTTTGCATCTCAGCCTCCACAGTCCTCCGCCAGGTTGTTTTTGGTCAGCCTCTCTTTCGTTTTCCTTCAGGGGTCCAAAGCATAGCTGTTCTTGTGATGGCATCGGGGTCTCTTCTGAGGACATGGCCAACCCAGCTCCAGCGTCTGCCAGCTATGATGGTGTGCATGTCCTCTTGCTTGCTCCGAGTAAGCAGATCTTGGTTGGTGATGGTATTCGGCCAAAAGATTCGATGAATTTTTCTTAGGCATGTTGTGTGAAAAGAGGACAATTTCGACATTTCCTTCTCTGTAACTCTCCAGCATTCCGCACCATAGAGAAGCACAGAAAGCACACAGCTCTGATATAATCTTGATTTTGTGCTTGTGCTGTATTGAGAGGACTTCCAGATGTTGTTTAGGCTAAAAAGGCTGTTCTTGCCTTATTCATTCTGATGTTGATGTCTTTGCCTGCCCCGCCGTCTGGTGTTACTATACATCCTAGGTATGTGAAGGTGTCTGTCTGTACCAGTTGCTGATTCCTTACTGATATGGGCTCAGGGTTGCTCACATTGAGCGTCATGACCTCTGACTTCTTTAAATTGATGTTCAAGCCCACCTGCTGGCTAAACTTATTAAGTCTATCCGTTTTTTACTGGATGTGTTGATGTGAATGTGCTAGTAGTGCAATGTCATCTGCATATTCCAGATCTTCCAATGTAGAAAATGTAGTCCATCTTATTCCTCTTGGACTGCCCTCTGTTGTCTGGCGCATCACCCAGTCTATGACTGTTAAAAATAGAGTGGCTGATAAGGGGCATCCCTGTCGTACTCCTGTCTTCACCTCAAAGGTTAGGTTGCTCTGCCCAACACTACATGTAAAGTTGGCATAGAGGCTTTTTATGATTGACACTATGCAGCTTGGAATTCCATAAACCCTCAGTATTTTCCATAAACTGTCCCTATGTATGCTGTCAAAAGCCTTTTCAAAATCAACGAAATTAATGTACAGCTGTCTTTGCCATTCTGAGCACTGCTCTATAATGTTCCTGAGAGTGAATATATGATCTACACATCTTCTGTTCTTTCTAAATCCTGCTTGTTCCTTCCTCAGCTTGTGGTCTACTGCTTTTGAAATTCTCTGTATAATTATCCTGCCTAGTATTTTGCTGGGAACTGAGAGAAGAGTGATTCCTCTCCAATTATTGCAGTCTGCAAGATCTCCCTTCTTGGGCAATTTGACAATTATTCCTTTGTTCCACTCTGATGGAGTTGTCCCCGTTTTCCAGACTTGTGCAAATAGTGGTTCTAATAGTTCTGCTGCTAGCTCAGGGTCTGTCTTAAATAGCTCTGCATTTAAGTTATCATGGCCAGGAGCTTTTCCGTTCTTTAACCCTTTGATTGCTGTGATGATTTCTTCTTTTCGTGGAAAGTCTGTATTTACATCTAGATCGTTTTCAGCCTCAGGAACATTCAATTGTTCAGAGTTTCTCTGAAGTGCTCTGCCCATCTTGTTTCCTGTCCCTCTGCTGTCGTGATGAGATTTCCTTGCTTATCTCTTACTAATGTAATATTGTTTGCACCTCATTTTCCGCTGATGAATTTAGTTATTTTGTATACTGTGCTTTGTTCATTTCTCAGTGCTGCCTCTTCTGCCTGTCTTGCAAGATCGTCTGGAAATTCCTTTTGTTGGCTCGGGTTTGGCGTTTAACTTCCTTGTCCAGCTGACTGTACTGTTCGTTATATAGTTGTTTTAACCTGGGGGACTTTGCTTCTGTTTTCTTTCTTTTCATTTCCTTTCTCAGTGTTATGGTGTTTAATGTTTCTGGTGTTATCCAGTCTTGCTTCTTCCTTTCCTGGAATCCCAAGCATGCTTTGCTGCTTTCCTTATATATTGTTGAAATGGTGTTGAATTTCTGGTCTATATCATCAGTCAGTGTCTTTTCCTGACTTTTGGCAAATTGATATCGTTTCTTTATGTCAGCCGCAAAAGCTTTTCTGGTAAGGGGGTCCTTCAATTTGCTGATGTCAAGCCTTTTCTGTGTAGTTACAGTTGGTCCAGCCCTTCTTAGTTTCACTTTCAGTTTTGCTACTACTAAATGGTGATCACTTCCCACATCTGCACCTCTTCTTACCTTCACATCTTGTAATGCATGTCTCCATCTACCGTTAATCCTGATGTGGTCTTTCTGGTTTCTGTCCCGACCATTTGGTGATTCCCATGTTAATTTGTGAATTTCTTTATGTGGGAAAGTGTTCCTCCAATGACCAGGTTGGTAATACTACAGAAACTTATTAATTTATCCCCATTTTTGTTTGCTGTTCCGCTGCCGCATTTCCCCATTACTCTTTCATTATATGTATTGTGTGTACCAACTTTCGCATTGAGGTCTCCCATTACTATAATAAGATCATATCTAGGTGTGTCTTCCATTTCTTTCTGCAGTTGTTGATAGAATTCATCCTTGATCTCTTCATCACTGTCATTCGTTGGTGCGTAGCGTTGTATTATTGTAGTATTGGTGAATCTACCTCTCAATCTTAATCTTATCAGTCTGTTGTTGATGGGTTTCCATTCCAGTAATGTCCTTTCTATTCCTTTCTGTAGAATAATGGCTACACCTTCATTGTGCTGTCCATCCTCTCTTCCAGAGTAAAATACTGTTTCTCCTGTTGCTGTTTTAACTTTTCCTGCTCCTGTCCATCTGCTCTCGCTTATCCCTAGAATGTGTAACCTATAGTTTCTCATTTCTGCCGTGACCTGTTTTAGTTTACCCGTCTCATTCATTGTCCTGACATTCCAAAATCCAATTCTTGTATCATGTTTTGCGGTCAGGACGTCCGTTCTCATGTCAGTGGCTTCCTTTCGGCTTTCACCACTGACAGTCATGCGAGCCTCAGACTCCGGATGTCCGTCCCGCAGCAAAGTTTGTTTATTCGTTGTTGTTTCCGTAACTTCAATTTTTTTTACATAGACAGGGGTGTCAGCCCTATGCTAAAACCCCCAACCTGGAGGACCAGGGTGTCTGCTTTCGTCTGATCCCTGCCCGCGAAAACCTGTCCAGCTTGGTAGAACCTTCCAGGAGTAAAACTCCCACTGGCATAGCTCGGGGTAATCAGGGTACGCAAGCCGCCATACCTCGACAAGGTATTGACACTGGTGATGGCAGAGGTTTGGTTTGGTTTTAAGGACTGTCTTTACTGCACATGGACAACTCCATTAGTGCTCCGATCTCCTCCCTTACATCATACAAGGAGGATCTCAGAATAGTGCACGAACTCAACAGCACTGGCGAGAATCCCAATATGTGTATATAGGAATCACACATTCTATAAATATTTTTTGTGGTGGGTAGGTTTCTAATTTTTAAATGACATACAGGATTAAAGTCAATAACACTGGAAGAAATGGGGAGTCAATCAAAATTGGTCCTTCCTTCTTTCCGTCATCCCATAACCTAGGTGCTTGTTCGGGCAACATTTTCTGCTGAATGCTGTATTATTTGTCTCCACATTTCACTGTCGTTCCACTATTTATTTCTCTGCCCTGTCCTAATTTTTCAAAACCGTACATCCAGTGTACGTTTGACTTACTTATTCTGCTAGGTATTTTTTTAAACAAATAAAAAAAACAAAAACATGCTTCCTACTTTTCTTCATAGTGCCCTAGTCAACTATTTACCATATATATGAACCTGTTGGTTACATCAGCACGCTCTTTATTTAGAATGGTATTTCTCTTGATTGTGTATGTTCAATGCTCTGTACTGTATTATTCTATTATTCGTCTTGATGGTGTTATACATTTTAGTTACTGTTACAGAATGTTGTATTTTTCATAAGCTCGGCTGTGCCTATACTGGCATGCATTTGATATCGGTTGGAGGTTTACTTATGTCAATCCATATCTTTCTGGGGCAGCCTACTAAAGTGGAACTACTGGCTAGGCACATAGGTGGGTCTGCTAATTTTGGGGAGCATCATTATTTTAAAAATATTTTCTTTTGTTTTTGTAATATAATGTTTTATTAACTTTTGTACTTCTGCTTGTTCCTGCACCCGTTCTTTTAAATACAGTATGGGCAAACCCATTTGACCTAGATGATTAGCCATACTACTTAAGTCTGCAATACTAACAATTGTTTGTAGATGTATGTATTGTTCTACATCTTTTTTATGATATTAAGCACACTGTGACATCCATGTATGATATTTCAAGGATTTGTCTAAAAGATCTTGTATTGCTTGTATTTTTCCTTCAAGCTCAGTGTTCAATATCCATACTTCACATCCATATAAAAACATAGAGAAGACCAATGCTTGTATTGTACTGTGTAGTTCCTGGGGGTTTCTGATGAGAACAAGAATAGGCATGCTCCCTCAGGCATATGATACAAGGCAACTAATATGAAATTGTGCATGGGATGGCCACCTCATCATGTAAAACACAATGCTAGAGAAATCACTACAGCAACAGCATGACAATGCTTTAGTGCCAGTTTCTTACACCGGGACCAACTTCAGGCACGTCTGAGGGAGTAGTAGTCATATTCATCAGAGACCTACATGGGACTCCATATCTCATCAGAGACCCCAGAGACCTACATGGGACTCCATATCTCATCAGAGACCCCAGAGACCTACATGGGACTCCATATCTCATCAGAGACCCCAGAGACCTACATGGGACTCCATATCTCATCAGAGACCCCAGAGACCTACATGGGACTCCATATCTCATCAGAGACCTACATGGGACTCCATATCTCATTAGACCCCAGAGACCTACATGGGACTCCATTTCTCATCAGAGACCCCAGAGACCTACAAGGGACTCCATATCTCTTCAGAGACCCCAGAGACCTACAAGGGACTCCATATCTCATCAGAGACCCCAGACCTACATGGGACTCCATATCTCATCAGAGACCCCAGAGACCTACATGGGACTCCATATCTCATCAGAGACCCCAGAGACCTACATGGGACTCCATATCTCATCAGAGACCCCAGAGACCTACATGGGACTCCATATCTCATCAGAGACCTACATGGGACTCCATATCTCATTAGACCCCAGAGACCTACATGGGACTCCATTTCTCATCAGAGACCCCAGAGACCTACAAGGGACTCCATATCTCTTCAGAGACCCCAGAGATCTACAAGGCACTCCATATCTCTTCAGAGACCTACAAGGGACTCCATATCTCATCAGAGACCTACATTAGACCATATCTCATCAGAGACCCCAGAGACCTACAAGGGACTCCATATCTCTTCAGAGACCCCAGAGACCTACATGGGACTCCATATCTCATCAGAGACCCCAGAGACCTACATGGGACTCCATATCTCATCAGAGACCCCAGACCTACATGGGACTCCATATCTCATCAGAGACCCCAGAGACCTACAAGGGACTCCATATCTCTTCAGAGACCCCAGAGACCTACATGGGACCATATCTCATCAGAGACCCCAGAGACCTACAAGGGACTCCATATCTCATCAGAGACCCCAGAGACCTACACGGGACTCCATACTCCACAAGCAGTGAAAAGGGAGATAAATAAATGAATGATGTCATGTAAGAGATCATTAATTACTGGATGCTAGTTAATAAATGTCATCAGGATTAAACAGAAAAATGAGTCATAAAATATATCTTAATTAGTAAATTAGTGTCACAGAGTTGGTAAAGTTTTCATACTGACAATATTTCTACAATGTTCCCTGCTTTAAAAAATTGCAGACTACACTCTCAGGTTCGCTTAAAATTTGTTAATCTGGAACACTTACCTTAGCTTCCAAAATAGGTTCTGCTATGTAGGTGCTGTCCTCATCTTCTGAGTCAGAGTCTACCACTCCAGGGTCTAGCTTCTCAAATGCATTGTCAATAATATCAACACCCAATTTGAGGGCAAAGGCTACTCGAGGAATTAGCTCCGCCTCTCTCTGTTCTTTAGTTTTCTCCTGAAGACAAATTTAACGTAAACATTAAAATGAATGGAAAAATTACGTGTGTGATTATGCAGCACAGTTTATTCAGCAAATAATCTTAGATAACACAGTGTCATGAGAGGGTTGATTATTATTGAAATTGTAGGATATCCTGGACACAAAGTTGTATCAGGTGATACCAGGATAGTGCCAGATAAGAGTCTGGTCTTATAAGTAATACCCCCTTCTCTGAAATGAGTAAGGGTGTATAGACAACACAGGTAGGATCAAGCTGTATAAGTTCCTAGAGAAGATGGTAATATATTACTCTAAGTCCCTACTCGCTCCTCTCCAGATCCTCCTCTGTTAATATTATTAGTATTATTAGCTCTGCTTGGGGTATTAACTAATTTATCTACCAACAAGAACTTTAACTTAACTTAAAGAATTTAAGTAAGTCTGCTGGTAAATATTTACAATTTATTTTTACACATATTATTTTCTACTTGAAAATATGTCAAGAAAAATCAAAATATCAATTACATCAACAAGAAAATAACACAATTTAAAACAAATGTTCTTAGTTATTAATATTCTTTTGAACTGTATAACTGTTTTTCTCTTTCTCTTGAAATCACTTTGTTGAAGACAGTCTTTATGTACTTTTGCTTTAAGCTTTTCACAGTTTATTAAGTGCGTCTAAGTCTGACTAGGACGGTTGCCTAGATAAAATTGCACTGTTTCTTCATCATTAACTTATTTTGTGGTGAAGCTGCGTTAACTGAACAGTAGCCTTGTGTGGCTACTTAGCTTGAAATATGGGCATTGATTCTGTTCCACCTCTGTTCTGGCAGGAATTTGTGTCTCCTCCAGGCATAGGATTGGGTGACTGGCCCTATATCATCAAGGGCACTCGCACCAATAGCTCCTATATTAAAGTCAAGCTCCTTCAGGTGGACTTCAGTTACAGAATACAACCTGAAACATATTCAGTTTCACCACTGTATGTGTCTATCTCTATCCCCTTTCTAGGTAGGAGGTAAGTGACAGTTTCAGACGACAGAGTGCAGGTAGACGCACAGGTCATATCAAGACAGCATTAACACACTTCATTTCATCTCATCATCTCAACCCATAACCCGTCATGGGTCGTAGGGGTGCCATGGTGGAAGCATCAGCAGACAGGGTCCTCCACTGCTCTCTATTCTCAGCAATGCGTACAAGTGTGGAGAAACCGTGTCCTGCCCATTCTTTGATGTTATCAGCCCAGGATTTTCTTTGCCTTCCTCTTCTCCGTTTACCTTCGACTGTTCCCTGGAGGATCGTTTTCGAAAGGGAGTCATGACGAGTTACATGCCCAAACCAGGCAAGCTTTCGACGTTTCACTATTGACAAAAGTGGTTCTTGATGGCCTGCATAGGTGTTTATCTTCTCTCTAACATAGACATTTGTTTTGTGCTCTTTATAGCAAATGCGCAAAATTCTTCTGTAACATTTATGCTCGAAAGCCTGAATCCTTCGCTCCGTATCTGCAGTGAGTGTCCAGCCCTCACACCCATACAAGAGAATAGATAATACAAGTGATTTGTATAATTTGATCTTCACAGGAAAACTGATGTTACTTTTCCAGATCACATTCAACCTTGTCATGGCAGCTGAGGCCATCTCAAGTCTTGTCTTGATTTCTTTATTTGATCTTCCATCACTACATATAGTGGACCCGAGATATTTAAAGGTGTTAACTTCTTCTAACGTTTGCCCATTTAACGTAATGTTGGTCGGAACATGTTTCTTATGGCTATTCACCAATATCTTGCTTTTTTTCTATATTAATTTCCATCCCATATGTTCTTGTTACTTTCTCCAGTCTAGAGGTAAGGTCTTGAAGTTCTGATTCTGTTCCAGCTATCAGATCAATATCATCAGCAAAACGTAGATTACACAGAGGTCGGCCTCCAATCATTTCACTGTGACCATATCTTTCTCCAATTCCTTGGATATCGCTAACTGTCCGTGATTCGCCTCCCTATATTTATTAGGTCTTGTATAAAATACCAAGTGATATCTTAATCAACACAGTAAAACAATTCCTTTCATCCTTCCTTATGTTCCTGGTGGGACCTCAAGACGCAGCAATAGAGACCGCAGTCAGCGACTCATAGCTTGACTGCCTGCGTCAGGACCAGCGAACCAGAGCTGGTCAAGACCGCACTCCACCTCCACGTGGTGGTCCTGGAAACAGTCTGCAGCTGTGCAGGCTGGCTGAGCGAGTGTGGATCGAAATGGGAAGGCAAACCCGGTCCTAAAAAATGCTGTGCAGAAGTCGGATGTGTCGACCGAAAGGTGCAGATATCACAGCTACGTTGTAAACAGACACAACGCAACCACCGTCCTTTTCAGGGCGAACGAAGAAGAAGAAGAATGTTCCTGGTGTGTGTGCCATTCCATCAAGAAATAATTCTTTAAAAGCTTTTCTAAAACTATGAACTCACTCTGGCTTCCATTCGCCATTTATTTAAATATACACAGGCTTGTAAGTCCACCAGAAACACACCGTAGTTTTCTAACACATGTTACACACTTCCTAACGCACAATTTGATCAATTATTTAAAGAGAATATATATACATTCTTTCTTACCCTCAGGCACATACAGTCGAGCTGTTAATGGTTAGAATGATCTGCTCTCAGGTACAAATGGCAAAGGTACTCTTCATTAACACTTTTATTCTTTTTCCGCTCGCTGCGATTTTCAAATATCTGAATGGCCTCGATTAGCAGAGGGCAAGGTCTATTTATACGTCACATCCGGTGACAGTTACCAAAATGTGTACTAGAGTTCCCAAAATATATGCAAAAATTGTCTCGCTGTTCAATTATGAAAAACTAAGAATTCAAATATCTTCGTTATTTCTGGAGCGATTTTATTCATCTAAGGCTTAAAATATGCCCTGAATTAATCTTCATCTATCTAAGTAATGATCTTTATATTACATGCTTTAGTTTTATTCTATGCGTAGCCTAAACAGCAAAATTATGGACCAACCTGGTCTTGATGCCTTTCACTAGAGATTTCTCCATTACTATATCACTTCCCGTAGAAATCTTATAACTAACGGGTAGAGCATCATTCCTAGTATTGTATTAGTGACCTCTTCCAGGTGGTACTTCTCTCCTAAAGCTGTAGTTAAATTCCAATCTCAACTGGTTTGCACAAAATTGGAGATCGCCATTGTAAGCTAGTTCGTTATTTGTAAACACTGCATAAAGGTGCGTTTTCATTGGTTCTCTCTGCATGCTTCTATTTCTAACGTATGGCGTTTCGTTTGGGTAATGAATGACGTGTTGTGACTCCAATTTCATGACACACAGGTGCCTTATTTTACCTTTCAAAATTAAAAATCAAACAATCTGAGTTCAATAAATTGCATGACCTACTCCTCCATGAGCTGTGAATGGAGCCGGATTCTTCGTAGGAGTACTTTGGGTATATGTACAGGCTGTATCAGATGTGGCCACATTCTGCTGATGTGGTAGAATTGACATGCCACTGAGGGGCACTTTTAGCATAAGACAGAAATCACCATCATCATCATTCCTTTGCATTCCCTGTGGAACATAGGGCAGAAACAGTTGCTCTCCATCGATTTCTATTCTGGGCTGTCTTTTTCAGCTGTGCCCAAGTCATTCCAATTTCCCTAACCTCCTCTTCAACAGTTCTTCTCCAAGTTCTCTTTGGCCTCCCCACTCTTCTTTTCCCCTGTGGGTTCCAGTCAAGAGCAATTCTGGCTACGCTTGATTTTTCTCTTCTGAGAGAATGTCCTATACATCCCCACTTTCTTACCTTAATTTCTGTTTGTATTTGGCCGACAGAAATGCTACGAGCTATTTTTGGCACATGCAAGACGTGCCTCAGGCTCTTTTGGCATAAATAACCAGAAGCCAACACCAGAACTTCCATAGGCAGATACAGCATGATAAACAATACTAGGAACAGGATGATGTGGTGAGACATGATCACCGATGCCAGTTAGCATGGTACTTGAAGATGATGATGATCCAGTGTAGTTACACTATTGGTCAAGTGGACAGTTATGTTTACCTCATCTATTTTTTTCTCTTCCCGTGTGTTTGGTTCTTGACTGACATCCTCATCATACACCCTCTGGGAATACACAATAAGAAAAAACATCTGGGATTTAAAAAATATATACAGTATATAACAGGAAAATAAAAATACTCATTTGAATACTAGCAACTGTTATTTAATTGTCACAGAATAACAAAAGCTACAAGCAATTTTGTTTTATAATAAATAGTAGAAAACAACAAAATATGCTTGACAATGAATAAGAAACAAAACTGACAGATGTTTACAGCACCAGCAAATCTGTTTCCCTTCCAAAACTAAAATGCAATGAATGCAGGCATTAAATAATTTACAAGGTAAGAGAAGAAATGTTTCTCATGCCATCTTCAGCAGCTCACATAAATAAATATATATACATACATATATATGACATGCAACTATAAACACAGGGTTTGTTGTATCCATGCTGCTCAGTGGTGACTTGATTGTAGGCAACTATAAACACAGGGTTTGTTGTATCCCTGCTGCTCAGTGGTGACTTGATTGTAGGCAACTATAAACACAGGGTTTGTTGTATCCATGCTGCTCAGTGGTGACTTGATTGTAGGCAACTATAAACACAGGGTTTGTTGTATCCATGCTGCTCAGTGGTGACTTGATTGTAGGCAACTATAAACACAGGGTGTGTTGTATCCCTGCTGCTCAGTGGTGACTTTATTGCAGGCAACTATAAACACAGGGTTTGTTGTATCCCTGCTGCTCAGTGGTGACTTGATTGCAGGTTGGTTGTCATGGTTATTGTAATCTTGCTCTTAGATATTGGCCTGTGGACATGAAGACTGTTGATTGCTCGATCTTTGTGAGCTACTGCCACTTGTGCCATGTGGCATGACTTGTACACCACCTAATGTAAGGCACCTTGTTGTCATTGTATTACTGGATTTAGCATATAAACTCACGTCTTATTTCAGCTATGTGTTGTTTGTAAAATAAACAGGGAACGAACGAAAAAAATCTTTATTTCATCGGGGTAAAGAAATAGGCGTTACTGCCTTTTTAAATTTCTGCCCTGCAATACAATTCTCAATGTTTTTACAAATTAAAATTAAAATATTAATAATTTCAATCACTGTTAATCAATATCATCATTACATTCATTCATTAACTGAGATACATGCAAGTACATTTACTCAGAGTCATTCACGCACACAGAGAAGGATAGAGATAAAAAGAGAGAGATAGAGAGAGAGAGAGAGAGAGAGAGAGAGAGGTCAAGCAATGAAGCTACTTTATATTTAAAGTTCAAATTAAAACTGAAAATATTACATTAACCAGTAAATACTCATGGAAACGTAATAACTAAAACAGAATTGTCATTAAATGTGTGTACAAGATTTCATGACATGTGAATGCAGATGTCTTTTGAATGTGGTGTTAATTATTAATTTTGACAGACTTGGGTATGTTAAAACACCTGCATAACTAAAGCAACTTCGGAATAAGTTAGTTCAAGGTTTTGCAAGTTCCAAAAGTAGGTCACCACGTAAAAAATATGAACAGTATTTATAGAGAAAAAACGTTTGCAAGTATGAAGGTGTTCTGCCATGAAAAATTTGATGTACAAACAGGAGGTCTTGGAAGAGAAAGAATTTTTTAACAGGAAGAATATTCAGCTGTGAAAATAGCTGAGCACTAGGATTATTATCTTTCAAGGAAACAAGTCGTAGCGCTCTTTTCTGTAGGGACTCTAGACATTTCAAAAACGAAAAACTACATCGACTCCAGATATTTGAGCAATAAGAAAGGTGACTTTGAATTTGTGTAAAATAGAATATAAGTCTAGAGTGCGGGTATAAAAAATGTTTGATTTGTGACAGTTGAAACAATTTTTGTGAGATCTTGTTAGCTGTGAAATAGACATGTGACTTCCAGCTTAGAGACTGGTCTATGATCACACCCAACAGGCTGTGGTCCATAACTTGCTTAATACTTGCTCTGTCTAGAGATAATAATAAAGTATTTGGTTGACAGTGTAGAATCTTTTGGTGGGTTGATATAATTAAAGATTGAGTTTAGTTTTTATTAATGGACATACTGTTAATAGTACACCATGTTTGTGATGCTGTAAAAGAGACTGAACGGTGTTAATGTCTGTGCCCGCTACTGTTACTGTGGTATCTTCAGCAAATAGAAGACAATCGTCATGTGACAATGACAAGGGCAGGTCATTGATGAAGATGCTGAAGACCAACGGTCCCAGTATCGAGCTCTGCGGGACACCCATTGAAATGGTGTATGATTTAGAGAGCATATTACTGTATACGACTCGTTGTGTACGGTTTTCAAGGAAGGATTTTATTAATGCGATCACATTTGAATGAAATTTGTACACTGCAAGCTTTTGTATCAGCAATGAACAGAAACAGACTGAGTCCTTCCTTTATTTAAGTGTGATACTAGCTGTGTGGCCTTTTAGTCTGAGCCATATGTTGAGCATTATTATGTCTGTCCTCACTTAAGAAGTTCATGCAATTTGGTATACGTCACATCTGGGGGCTCGTCCAGGATGTGAGAACTACTACATTTGTAGTTGTTTGTACTTATGCTTGATATCTTTCAGGTTGCGGTAAAAACATTGATAAATTTATGTCAAAATATGGAAACTCGACACAACACGGACTCACTTATAACGTATTGCCAAAGTTTGGACCCCATTATCAACTTTGTATCCGAGTTTTGTTCACATTTTCACTGTAAATAAAAAAATCTAAATTGACAGAACAACTTATTTATACATTACATTTTCTGTAAACTGGGCGTTTCAGATGTTTTTTAACTATTCAAGAACAATAATCAGTCTCCATAAACTGGGTGATGATTATGTTTTTATATGGGCAAGAACAACGCTCCCAGACTTGATGATTATTACATGTTTATAAATAAGCAAGACCAATTCTCACTCAGTCTCCATAAATTGGGTGATTATTATGTTGTTAACTATACAAGATCAATACTCACATTCTCCACAAACTGGTTGTTTGCCAGCATTATAAAGTCGTTGATGACATTGTTAACCCTCACATCCATCAACTGGAGAAGACAGTACGTAAAACAGAAGTTACTACCAACATTATGATATACAAGTGTTATTATTCTACAAAAAGCCCTGTGTAGTTTCCAGGGATCTCTGACGAATCAAAGAAATAATAGGACTCCTGCTCTCTTAGGCATGTCGTACAAGTCAAAAAATATAAGGCTGTACATAAAGCTGTACATAAGGCTGTACATAAAGCTGTACATAAGGCTGGCAACCTCATCATGTAAAACAAACTGCCACAGAAACCACTACTGCAAGATCATGTGACTGCTTGGTGCAGGCTTCCAGTGAGAGGCCCAGCTGTAGTGGTGGCTCCATGCTCTGTAAGTAGCGATTAGGAAACTGATGATGATGATGATGATATTCTCAGAGCAAGTTTTAGCACCTAGTTTCTTGATGCTGTGATAACCAGAAATGGCAGCAGAAAACTCTGAGTACTAAAAAAAAAAAAATACCTCCTTCTATAACTAAAGAGTCACATAATAAATAGTACTTCTTCTTCTTTGATCCTTAGCCGCCGACCGTCAAAGCAGTCAGTGGCCATTTCGCCTGGTGGCGTCTTGTAGGGCAACAACAAATTGATTCCACTCTGCTCGGTCGGCGGCCATCCTTCATATAGTGCCCCAACTCTGGTTCATTCTTTGCATCTCAGCCTCCACAGTCCTCCGCCAAGTTGTTTTTGGTCGGCCTCTCTTTCGTTTTCCTTCAGGGGTCCATAGCATAGCTGTTCTTGTGATGGCATCAGGGTCTCTTCTGAGGACTTGGCCAACCCAGCTCCAGCGTCTGCCAGCTATGATGGTGTGCATGTCCTCTTGCTTGCTCCGAGTAAGCAGATCTTGGTTGGTGATGATATTCAGCCAAAAGATTCAGAGAATTTTTCTTAGGAATAAATAGTACATCCATCCTCATTGCCTCTGCCTTCCCTAACTCAAGAGCAGAGTAAGGTATCCATTTACAGCTTGGCAGACTGGAGAATGACGATACTGAGTTTTAAATCTGGTAATGTTGCATTGAGAAGCAAGTGCTCTAGCTGCTCTGCCAACTGACACGCTGTTGAATATTAGTGAATAAAACAGACATAGTCACTTTTCCCTTCATCATGCAACTTACTCACATCTTCTGTTTATTAAGCGATTCTCAGAAAACGTAAACTGATTTTGTTCTAGTTGTATATGGCTTAGTTGCAAAAACTTGTCAGTAATGGCCAAAAGTAATGATCAACTAACCAATCATTGAATATATTTTAGCTCCCCAAGGAGCATAGACCTTAAAAAAAATACATGCCAAGTCCTCCTGTCACATGTCATTAACTCAAGGTCTTTCCATGTCTTCCTAATAAAATAAAACAAAAAAAAACCATCCCTGCAAAAGCACATGAAAGCTTTGATGAATGAATAACTAAGCTGGTAAGATATACAGCAACAACCTCCAAGTGGTATTGTTGTTGTTTAACTAGGGCTACTGACCTTCTCTCTCTTTTGCAGCCAATATCAAGTTGAAGACTCATTGGTATTATATACACTGTAGATCTAGGCTTTTCCTGCGGCTTTTCTGCCTTTCTGAAACGTGTTCAGTTAAAGTCATGAGCTCCAGTTTCTCCCGATTGGCTTGCATTTAAAGGATCATCACATCTGATTCCAAGCTAGGAGTAAGAAGTGCGTGGCATCCTGTGCATTCCCCACATCCAAGGGGGCTCTCCAACTATGCAGAACTAAAATATCTCATCCCTATCACCGAGTCCTTAGTGAGCTCCTTCTGCATTCAGTCAATCAAGTCAAAGAATTACGCTTGGGGCTTAAGTGACTTCACCAAGCTTAGTGTGCAATGCTGGGTTCTCAACAAGTTTCACCACAGGGGGAATCCATGGAAGTGTGTGGATGATTTCAAGAGTCAATGAGGATGTAATAAGCCTCACAGACATAGGTTCACTTCCGCGTACATATACTGTAGCACTGTGCATAACTGGTGGTATATAAGGATAACTCCAGAAATAACTCCATGCATCTCCAAGAGGTATGATGCCTAACTGTTCATGCTGACTGAACATATTGGAACTACTCTGAATTTTATAAACAATTTTCTTATTCTTTATCAGCGTGACTGTTTTCTCACACTGTTTACACACGCACACACATAAACAAACTACTGAATGTTTGACTTTAATGTCTGAAAATGAGTGCAATTATTTTTGTAACATCAAGATTCACCTTTGCTTCATGAACCAAATCATCCACTTCCTTGCCAATCTGGTGAGTGCGGGAGATTATACACTGAGAGAACTCTTGCAAGTGCTGAAGGAGCTGTAATAAAAAATTTGTTTTAATGCAATAAATTCTTTCATATGTGTGTGTGTGCATGCATGTGTGTGTGTGTGTGTGTATGTGTGTGTATATATATGTATGTATGTATGTATATATATATATATTTTTTTTTTCCTTAACCAGCAGCACTTGGGCTTTCATCCCTTCGGCCCAATGACATGTCATTGCGAGGCTGGGGAGCCTGTGGACTTTCCTTCCAACCCGGTCAGGAGCTTTGCTCTTTCCCATCCACAGAGGGTTTATCTCAGGAGCCGTTCAGGTTATTCAGTCAAAATCCCAGCCATTGACACTCCTTCAAATGCTGACGCCCGGGCTTGAACCTTGAATACCTGGTCGTCAGCGCAACGTTGTAACCATTACACCAGCACGGCTCCCATATATATATATATATATATATATATATATATATATATATATATATATATATATATATATATATATATATATATATATATATATATATATATATATATATATATATATATATATATATATATATATATATATATATATATATATATATATATATATATATATATATATACCACCCTATACAATATGCAGATTTGACGCTGGAAATCTCAGCTAAAGTTGATATCTGCACTGGAACTCACCACTCTCCTACACATAATCATGATGATACAGCAGTGATACGAACTCTGTTAAATTTACCAAAACTCACACTAACGTTTATAAAAGATACTCGCACACATCACTTGTTTTATTCACTCAAAGTTGTTAACATCATTCATTCATTCAGTATACTTCCATTCATTAATAAATAATGTTTCTTTGTAATTTTCACTGCAACTTCCGTGTTCAGTGTATAGTACGTTGATTGTTGTTATTGGTTGATGTATGTGTCTGATTGTTTGTTTTGTATTATTTTACAGGGGCTTATTTTACAAAATTATTTTTTAACACGTATCAGAAGAATCAAGGTGGCCAGCAGACTAATCCCCTCTTGAAATTATCACTGTTTCTTTCTTATGTAGGATGAATTTAGATTGCTGTATTTTCTTCATAATCTTTCTTCTTGAAAGTAGAAGCAGTTGTTTGCTGCCCTACAAGATGGCACCAAGCGTGATGGGCACTGATTGCTTTGAAAGTTGGTGGCTAAGGATCAAAGAAGACCATCACCAACCAAAAATACTACTCCGAGCAGTCAAAAAAGATATGTACTCCATCATAGGGTTAAATGCTGGAACTGGGTTGGCCATCTTCTCAGAAGAGACCCCTGGGTCAGATCAGATTGCAAATGGTTTTCCATCTCACTTTTTGTTATCCCCCAGTATTTTTCATCAGGCTTTATCTACCTGTCACTTGAGGGCACAGTTCTACCTTTTAATTTGTTTACTTTTTTTTTTGTCCTTACAAGACACCACTTTTAATGCTTACAACTGGTACAGCTTGGATTTTTTTTTTAAATATATTGGAGGAGAGCGAAAAAGCATCAGATGAGTTTCATTTTCCTCCTCTCGACTTGACTTTGATCTACTGTCACTGAGCGTCAGCTCTTGGTGAATTTGCCTCCTGTAACCCACCACCTCTTCGGGAGAGTACCTTGTTCAACCTAAACTATATATATATGTATATAGAGGATTGCCCACATTGACTGTCATGACTTCTGTCTTCTTTAGACTGATGTTCTGACCCGCCTGCTAGCTATACTTATTCAGTCTATCTGTTTTTTCTTGAAATTGTTGATGTAAATGTGTGAGTAGTACAATGTCATCTGCATAATCCAGTGTAGAAAGCATCCCTCTTATTCCTCTTGGACTGCCCTCTGTTGTCTGGCACATCACCCAGTCTATGACTGTCAAAAATAAAGTGGTAGATAAGGGGCATCCCTGTCGTACGCCTGTCTTCACCTCAAAAGTTAGGTTGCTCTGCCCAACACTAAATGTAAAGTTAGCATAGAGGTTTTTAATGATGGAAGCAATACACCTAGGGATCTCGTAATCCTGTAGTATTTTCCATAAGCTTGTAAGGACAAAAAAAAGAGTAAACAAATTTAAAGGTCAAACTTTGCCCTCAAAGAATAGGTAGACAAAGCGTGATGAAAAATACTGGGGGATAACAAAAATATGAGATGGAAAACCATTTGCAATCTGATCTGACCCAGGGGTCTCTTCTGAGAAGATGGCCAACCCAGTTCCAGCATTTACCCCTATGATGGTAAGCATATCTTTTTGACTGCTTGGAGTAGTACTTTTGGTTGGTGTTGGTATTCAGCTAAAAATTAGGAGAATTTTCATTATGAAGGTTGTGTGGAAAGAGGGGAATTTTGATATTTCTTTTTTCTGTTACTCTCCAGCAGGCTGCACTATACAGAAGTACAAAAAGTGTGCAACTCTCATATTCTTAATTTGGTACTTGTACAGAAATGGGAACATTTTCAGATGTTATTTACATTGGCAAAGGTTTTCACAGCTGCCATTCTGTGTTATTATGTGCCAAAGATATGAATGAATACGGACTGGCTATAATTGTTAGACTGACTGTAACTATACACTGATTGTAACTGTGAAGTGACTACAGCAGTATATGTAACTGTTTTAGGTACTAAATGTATATGTCGTTAGTAACAAGCATCATGTAGACAAATTATCTGACCATGCTAGATAAGAAAACTTACACCTGCATCTCCTGCAAGAGACCAGTTTCCTGCTTCAGCATGCATCTCCTGAATCGACCATGGCCTCTCCCACCTGCGAGGACCATTCTGAATTGTTTCATCTGCTGCTGTCTGCACATAAAATAAAAGTCATTTCCATCAATAATTTAATACGTTTACAACTTTTTCTCCATTTCTAAGTTAGAGTTCTTTACGTGCAATAACTTAACACATACCTGAGCACAGACGAAGCAGTAAATCATCATCACCCCTGTTCAGCCCCCAAGGAGCATAGGCCTTCAATAAACTTATTGCTTCCTGTCCCGTGCCATCAGCTTCAGGTCTGTCCATGTCTGCTTCATCCCCTGCATGTCTGTCTCCAGTTCTCTTCTCCACATGTTCTTTGATCTTCCTCTACCTCTCTTACCCTGAGGATTCCAGAACAAGGACTGCCTTGTAATGTTAATAACAAGTTTTCTCAATGTGTGTCCTATCCATCGCTAATATTTTCATCTCATCTCTTATTCCACTAGCACTTGTCAGGTTCTTGTCATCAGTTCTACATTAGTGGTCTTGTCATACCATTTTAATCCTTCTATTCCATGCAAGCACCCATTTATGAATGTCTGTATCATTTTGGTTGTTGTCTTTGTTGTTCTTCATGTTTCAGAGCCATACAATAGGACTGACTTGACAGAGCCATACAATAGGACTGACTTGACAGAGCCATACAATAGGACTGACTTGACATTTGAGTTGAAGATTCTTATTTTTGTGTTGTACCTGATCTCTTTTAATCTCCATGTATTTCCCAAATGCAATGAAAACGCCTCTAGTCTTTTGTATTCTTATTTACTGATAATTCCAGAATTTAAAATGTATGATTAAATTTGCAATGTCATAAGCTGTCTTCTAGTATTTTATAACATTCATTTTTATATCTGGTGGAGTGATGCACATCACAAAGAAGGCGCTCTTTTAATGCAAAAGATAAAATTCTACTTCAAATTTAAACCAGCACAGCTGATTCAAAGTGATTGATAAGGGGCATCCCTGTTGTACTCCTGTCTTCACCTCAAAAGTTAGGTTGCTCTGCCCAACATTTATCAAACAATGTAAGCTTCATAGATTTAGTAAAATATTCAATACCAGCAGATCTTTCTTCAGAATTCAGAGTTAGAGAAAATGGGACAATTCTGAAACAAGTCAAAGATGTACAAACTTGAGTGCCTGGTCACAGGACTATTCCAACTCTGTAATAAGAATGTGACAACAAATACAAAAACCAAAAAACTAAAGCTTAGATGAGCGCTAGTGTAGAATAGAAGGATTAAAATGCTATGACATGATCACTAATGTTTAACTGATGACAAGAACCAGACAAGTGCAAGTGGGACAAGAGACGAGAAGAAAACGCTGGTGATGGATAGAACACACACTGAGGAAACCTGTGGATAACATTACAAAGCAGTCTTTGTTCTGGAACCCCCAGGGTAAGAGAGGCAGAGGTAGACCAAGAAACACATTGAGATGAGAATTAGAGACAGGAGTGAAAATCACGAGGAAAACGTGGAAAATTGTTTTGGAGTTTATGTTTGATTGTGATTTGCCCTATTTACAATGATTTGACAGGTGTGATGCCACTTTCCCATATCGGCAGTCGTACACACTATTCGGAATTTGAAACAATATATATCCTAATTATAACCCATCAGAGGTTGAACGGGTTAATTTTCATCATTAAATTAAAAAAAAAAAAAAGCATATGACTTAGGCCTACTGATCTTCATTTCATCCCCCTGTAGCTTCCTGCGGAGCCTAAGAAATCTTTCTATCAAATAGATGAGTCACTATGTAGTCCTGAAGTCAGTCTTGTTTTACGCTAATCTCTGTCGTTTAAGTGGAACTATGTTTACACTAGGCCTACGCCATGTTTTAGAGGCTGACTACCAAACATTTCCAGTATACCATCTTCCAATTTAAAAAATAAACCAATTCTTTAAGAACAATGTTCTTAGCTTTCTAACGTTTATACAACCAGTGACATCCCTTTTATTTACCCAATTCCTTCTTCCTTCCTACTTAGGCCCTATTTTAACTGTCGGTCGGCTAGAATACCCCGTAATTATTGGAACTCAACGAAGCGTACAACTACGAATGCTTAACATTTCGAGTGTGTTGTTAAAATGACGAAAGTCTTTATTGAAAAAGTATGAAGTAAATACTTACAGGTGGTGACAACACATTTCCTTCTACGATAACACCAGCGGTAGTTGAGGACGCCGCCATCTTTATTATGATTGTTTGTCATGTGATCAAAACAAGAAGTTATTAGAGGAGACAACTAGGTGAACCGTCAACAATAGAAAAAAAATATTTTTCTATAAGCTACGATGATGTGTTCAGTTTTAGTGCTTACCCCAAAATATTAGATTGTTGATGGAATAGTAAAGACGTATAATATTTTTTAAATTATGCATTATACTCACGAACACAAATTTAAGTTTGTTTTGTTTTGTTGTTTTAAATTTTGGACCCTGATAGTTCTTTTTAAAATAACATTGTTTTGTTTGTTGTTGTTGTTTTTTTAGATCCGTCATTTCATCTGCTTGTATCGTTCATTTGGCGATTTCCTCATCATCGTTGATTTTTGTAGCACCTATATGTAATTCTTGTCCTTGTCACCTGTTCGTAACTGTGGCCGACGAAGGGTAAAACCCGAAACGTCCCTTGTTTCATGTGTACCGTTTACTTGTAAAACTGATTTCATACCTTTTTTTATATATATATATATATATATTTGTTTTTAGTGTCGAGACATCGTTCACTGAAAATGTCAGATATCTAGGGAATTGAAAATAAGAAACTTCTCAGACTACAGCTGGGAAAAGGCTATTTCAGAATAGAAGAACCTTACTGTGCAGGATGTCTTCAAGACAATAATATAGAACATTTCTTGTTAAAATGTAAAGAGGTATGAACAAATGAGAATACCAATATTAGATTATTTGCAAGCATCCAACTTACCTATAAATATAGAAGAGGTGTTAAGAATAGACAGACCTAGGGAACGGCATAATATAGTCAAACAATATTTAATACGAACAAATGTTAATATATAGTGGCTGGGAATGTGAAGGTCTGATGCTGTTCTTACAATGCATATGACTTTTAACAGATGAAAGTCAATTAAATATCTGTTAAAGTCAATTATACAACTGGAACCACCAGGCCTTTACACCCCTCCACTATAATATTATTCTTTTTAAGAGTTTCTTCTTGATTTTGTTTGTTTTATTTTGTTTATTTTTTAATTTATTTAACGTATAAGCACAATTGTGACTGTCGCTATTTACAATGATTTGACAAATGTGATGCCACTTTCTCATATCGGCAGTTGTTCTAATTATTTGGAATTGAAAACAATAAATATTCTAATTATAACCCATCAGAGGTTGAACGGGATATTTTTTTCTTCATTAAATTTAAAAAAAAAATCTTTCACTGTGAAAAACCATTTTTGTAATTATCGATGCGCTAAATCCGTGCCTTATAATGTTGTCGCTCATAAGTTAATATGCACTTTGTGTGATACTTTATACAGCATAAACTAATGCTTTAAATAGGAAAAGTATTTGGGGGAACTCACACACTATGCTACTATACCAACACAAAAAAATAACAAAAAACACAGCAATGGATATATGGTCGGTACTCACAACAAGAGAAAGAATGAAGTGAGGACCAGGGATGTACTTCCAGAACTGGGCACCCGGGGCAGATCTTTCCTTTGGCAACTTCAATAAAACATACAGAAAAATATATTACGCGTGCATGTAGGCTTTTAAGCAGTACAGTATTATCATAGTAGTGTTCGATGGCACCCCTCTCCTTCGCACCCCTTTAGAACGCCACTGAGGAGAACACGATACAAGAGAAAAGTACGAGAAGAAATAGAGGCTCTGGAGATTCGATATAATAAATGTCCATCCCATAATTCATCATCACCCTTCAGCCTCCACCCCGCTCCAAATTAAAACAGGCCCTCAATAAACATGTGCCTCAATAAACATGTGCCTCAATAAACATGTGCCTCAATAAACATGTGCCTCAATAAACATGTGCCTCAATAAACATGTGCCTCAATAAACATGTGCCTCAATAAACATGTACCTCAATAAACATGTGCCTCAATAAACATGTGCCTCAATAAACATGTGCCTCAATAAACATGTGCCTCAATAAATATGTGCCTCAATAAACGTGTGCCTCAGTAAACGTGTGCCTCAGTAAACGTGTGCCTCAATAAACGTGTGCCTCAATAAACGTGTGCCTCAATAAACATGTGCCTCAATAAACATATGCCTCAATAAACATGTGCCTCAATAAACATGTGCCTCAATAAACATGTGCCTCAATAAACGTGTGCCTCAGTAAACGTGTGCCTCAATAAACGTGTGCCTCAATAAACGTGTGCCTCAATAAACGTGTGCCTCAATAAACATGTGCCAAGTTCTGCCCGTGAAATGAGCTCAAGGTCTTTCCATGCCTTCCTCTTACCCATTATTTATGTCTCCAGTTCTATGTGTTCTTGAGGCGCCCTCTACCTCTCTTATCCTATGGAATCCAGGGCAGTCATTGTAATGCTTTCATTTGGTTTTCTCAATGTCAGTTCTTGTTGCAGACTCGATACATTTTTCGTCCTGAGAAAAACCAAGGACCCTCCAATAGTCGCACGTCACCTAGGTTACGCCCCTAAAGTATTTATGACTGTAGAAGAAGGGTATCGTTTCGACTCAGTTAATGTTTGGGGGTCGGAGTGGCTTAAGAGATAAGGCATCAATTTTTTTTTCAGAACCAGTGGTCCTAATAATGTCATACTCCCCCCTGGTCTCCTAGCCTTCTCGGATAAGAGCGAAAAAAATAGGAGGTCCCGTGTGGCAAGTTGCGCACGTTAAAAATCCTACGGCAGTTGGAAAATCGTAAAGAGTAAGCCTATCAGGCCGCTGCCCTGGCAAAATTTAAAAATTAGAAACCTACCTACCACAAACATATTTATAGAATGTGTGATTCCTATATACACACATTGGGATTCTCGCCGGTGCTACGGAGTTCGTGCACTGTGCTGAGATCCTCCTTGTGTGATCTAAGGGAGGAGATCAGAGCACTGATGGAGTAGTCAGTGTGCAATGAAGATAATCCTTAACCAAACCAAACTAAACTAATGTAATGACTTTTTTGGGTAAGCGAATGCCCGTAACAACAGCGAGCTACAGCGGTAGTATAATAATTAATGGTAGTATCGTATTAATTTGGAGGAAATCGTAAATCTTACACTCTTTTCTAGAATAATGGTAGGTCTGACTCGG
Organism: Oreohelix idahoensis; assembly: GCA_024509875.1. Classification (NCBI taxonomy): domain Eukaryota; kingdom Metazoa; phylum Mollusca; class Gastropoda; order Stylommatophora; family Oreohelicidae; genus Oreohelix; species Oreohelix idahoensis. The sequence continues at coordinate 3,912 of JAMPIV010022482.1, read as the reverse complement.
TCTCACGAAATGCAAAACTCTAACAGATGGCAACGTAATTACTAGCGAAATTCTTTGTAGACAATTTCTTTATATGGGGAGACAAAACTCGCATTCTTCACTATTGCTTTGCCAAGTCTGGGGTCAATTCAAAGTATAGGCAAAAAGTGTAACAGAAAGCATTAAGCCATCTCATGCTTCTTGCGTGTCTCAGAGATCATCGTTCTTCCTCACGTTGGTAACCGGCATACCATTTTAATCCCTCTATTCTACGCAAGCACCCATTTATGAAAGTCTGTAGCTTTTTGGTAGTTTTGTTGTTCTCCATGTCTCAGAGCCATACAATAGGACTGACTTCACATTTGAGTTGAAGATTCTTATTTTCGTGTTGGATCCGATTTATCTTGATCTCCATATATTTCCCAATGCAATGAAAGCTCCTCTTGCTTTTTGTATTCTTATTTTGATATCACTGTCTGTCCCTCCAACTTTGTCTATATTGCTGCCAAGATATGTGTGTGTGATTCTACATCTTGTATTGGTGTTATACCCCAATAACGTATGGTAAATAGGTCTATGTTCTTGGCAGCATCACATTGCTTTATAGTATATCAGGAAACTGACTAATGTTATCTGACTTAATTGATATGAATAAATGGGGAATTTATTGCTACCGCCTATCAATATATTACGTAAGGCATAACAGGGCCATGGTTATTAGATTCATCTTTGTATAGGATGTACGATTGTTGATACACTTTTTATATTACTGTGCTCAAAATGCAGCAGAAGCGTTCGTGTCAAGATAACAACTGTGAAGGCAGTGACAGCTCAACAGAGATTGTGTGAGAAAAAGGATAAGTTGGGAGATAAACAGTCATTTTTCAGAGCATTACTGTAAATTGGTTGCCAATGAAACCAGAAGCCTAATAGGGTATTGCCACTATTTGATAATTTAAAAGCTGAATTATGGTAGAAATGGATAGGCGCGTAAAAACCCTCTTAAAGGTGGGAGTACTCACAACGCCTCGTTGTTTCTTTTTATTTCCTATTAAGTTCGAACCAGGAAAGACAAGATCTCCATTTATCCTGTGGTAAAAAGGAAGAGCCGGGAAACCCTGAGCCTGATCTTGTTTCCTGAACCAGCAGGCAACCTCATTTGACTTTTGCACGTGAAGCATAGTCCCAGTGACATGTTCTAACATCACCAAGATATCACCCTATACCATCTACAGATTCGACGCTGGAAATCTCAGCTAAGTTTATATATGCACTGGAACTCACCACTCTCCTACACATAATCATGATGATACAGTAGTGACACGAACTTTGTTAAATTTACCAAAACGCACACTAACGTTTATAAAAGATACTCGCACTGTTGTGTCCTTTTTGGGTTCCTTAACAGTATTATAGTTGACATGAGTCTTACTACTGTTAAGAGGGTACGCATCAACAAATGTAGTAAGAATATATTTGTAAATTAAATTCATCGCGCACGGAAGCGCACATATTTGTGCGTGGGTATTTCGCGTTTTGGTGCTAACACTAGATGACGTAGTGACCTCGAGAGAGAGAGAGATGTGATGGAAGTCAGACTTGTGTCTGTTTGTTCGAGCCCCATATTGCGGGTTATCTACTGTGGAAGTCTTTTGTATACGGCCTTCCATACGGAAGCCATCGCCGTGAAGATTTTACAGTAAGTTCGTCAATGTGATAAAGTATTTGTTCGCCGTCCTAAGGATTACGGCACATAAGGTGAGGCCAGAGTCAGCCGAAGTCAAATAAGTTGATCAACACCACTTCACAAAAGCAAAGAGTCAGCACCAAGCACTCAATGCTGATAGTCAGCAGGGTTTTACAAAAAAATCATTCCGGGGGAGATATACCTTCCCTCAAAGCAATAATACTGCCAATTCGGGAGATAAGTCTTGGCGACATGATCAGATTGAAACTGATCTTAAGAAAAATGTTGAGATGGTCAACGGTAGAGATGACTTTACTAAAAAGAGACATAATGTTGGGGTTAAAATGAACCTGAATAATAAAATTAAGACAAATCAATCTGTCAGCAAAGTTTTAACTTTGCCTAGCAAGCAGTGGTCATCGACATGCTTTAAACCTACTGCTTTGAATACTGATAGGTATCATACTAAGTGCTATCAGTATGATACACCACTGAATAAAGATGATATATATATATATATGAGAAGGAAAAAGATAAATGTTCCTCATATAACTAAACATACACATTACTCTCGTTTACAATTTAGTGTCAGCGTTACTACCTATATTGGTAAAGGGGCATATTCTCGCACCATTATAATGCGCAATCTGCCACTAGGTACGACATGGCAGTCACTAGGAGATTTTCTTAACTATATGGCAGACGTTAAGTTTGTACGTGTGTTGCCACCTACCAATAACAGGTATGGTGAGGCGCTAGTGACTTTTAGTACTAATAGAGACGCTCTTTTGGATATTGAACGAGACAATGGTGTACATTTTCATCACCATTCTCTTCATTTACAATTGGTGCCTAATTCTGCTTCGCGCAGATATTAGCCCATTGAAACTTGGAGTTATTACCACATTTCTTTGATGACTCAACTCGTTCAGTCATCATTTCTTCTCTTCCGAGTCATATATTTCTTCATGACTTTATTATTTTAGGCTGTCCCTATAGAAAATATTTTTTCTAACATTTATATTTTGTCCTACTGTTACATCGTACAAGGAAAAACATAATATGTGCCTTCTTTCTTCGTCACGTTTAGCATACGCGACACATAGTAAGTTGCATGATACTCGGGCTCAGTTGCGATCTGACCGAGATCATATGTCACTGAATCGCACTGTTCTGGTGCGCAACATTCCGTCTCATACCACTTGGTATGCACTGAAACATTTTTTTTCAGAAAATCGGTAATGTTAAATTTGTTCGCATGTTCGAACTTCAAAATTCTTTTATCCAGCTTGCTTTTGTTCTATTTATAGCACGTTTCACTAGATTTGCCCTCGAACATATGTAATTATCTGATTAATCGTCGAACGTATTAATGCCATTTTTTGCATACGATGTTATATTGGGTTAGACCCAACAAATATATACTTTATATCTGTGCATCTTGTCCAGTTCCCATAAACGGATGAAATCCTTTGATCTTTGTCGGCATACTAATTATTGTGTATCGAGAAAAGAAATTTTACCACTTCATGCACAGATTCTGTGAACTGATTAGGCATAGGCGTGTCTACTATTACAATAATGTGGCCATCATGTTTGCATATGAATACCTGTTGAAGATGATTTCTTAAATGATCTGCATGCGAGATACTCGTGACATTGTTTGTCATTGACATTTAATGCGCTACCAAACTGGACCTTCCTTGATCTAATTATTTCGATGGGTATCACTCTTTGCGGTTCATAAATATCATAATGGAACGTTGCTCCTCTACTGTGCTTGTAAATAACGGTAAGGTCATCTTTAAAGAAATTAAACTTCATCCGAATCATAATCAGATGTCTCTGAGAAATTGATAATCAATCTCGGCTGAATGAAGGACAAACCATCATTCTTCCAATATTCCTCTTCCTCTTGTAACATATGGTTCTCACTTTTCTTCCAATAATCCCTGGCTATATTGGAGATGGCGGCTTTTATAAGTATTTCAACATCTTTTAATTTGAACGTTCTATTTTCTGTTTCTACCTGTTCCTTAATTTTAGCCCATACTAATTCTATTGGGTTTAAGTGAGAATGGTAAGCAGGCAATCTTAAACATCTGTGACCATGTTCATGGATTGCCTTGTCTATGTGAAATATCTTTGTATGCTGTGTCTTTTTTTACAATTCCAAGTAATTCAGGCTTCAGGGACATTTCGTTGAATGGAATGTTGTTTATGGTCAGCCAAATCTTTATTACATC
>JAMPIV010022481.1:5000-16252 GCA_024509875.1 Oreohelix idahoensis | reverse complement strand
TTTGTCCTGGTGACAAAGCATTTGTTTTGCTACCTTGTCGTGAAAATAGACTCCTTATTAGTTGGAAAGGTCCGTACGATATAATATCGAAAATTTCAGATGTTGACTACATCGTCGATATTAACGGGAAGCATAAAACCTTCCACATCAATATGCTTACGGAGTTCCATGAACGTCCTGACTATCTACAGCCTATTTTCCAGGCAACGGACGATTCTCATGTCAAACATGGTCATTACTCATCACTGTCTGTAATACAGGATGAGGAAACAAGTTTTTCGGATGTTAATCTCCCGCTTCCAATGATCCCACTTCATTCTAGTGAATCATGGAAAGACGTTACTGTTTCTCCTGATTTGTCTCTAGGAGAACGGCGACAAGTTTCGTTTATGTTACAAACATTTCAGGATGTCCTCACTGACATCCCTGGACAAACTCATGTCATTGAGCATGACATTGTTCTAACTGAACATACTCCAATTAGGGTTAGGCCTTATCCTATCCCTATACATTTCCAAACACAGGTTGAAAAGGAGTTGGATGAAATGATAGATTTACAAATAATCGAACCATCCACTTCTGCATATTCTTCGCCGATGGTTATTGTTCGAAAAAAAGACAATAACATACGTCTTTGCGTTGACTATCGCAAATTGAATCAAGTTACGAAGTTCGATGCTGAACCTATGCCTTTACTAGAAGAGTTACTCGTCTTTCTAAATCGCATTTTTTCACTAAACTTGATTTGTCTAAAGGATATTGGCAAGTTCCATTATCCGAACGCGCCAAACCTCTTACCGCTTTCTCTACTCCCAGAGGCCTTTTCCAATGGAATTTTATGCCTTTCGGCCTTATGAACGCACCAGCTACATTTGTACGCATGATGCGTCGAATCCTATCGTATCGGTCAGATGTCATTGCTTATCTAGACGACATCTGTCTTTTCAGCGATACTTGGGAAGATCACTATTCAGGATTAGTTGAATTATTATCAACTCTGCGTGAGTATAACCTGACAGCAAAACCATCTAAAGCTTGTATTGGCTTTAGCGAAATTGCTTTCTTAGGCCATCGAGTAGGTCACGGTTTCTTGAAGACAGAAGACCATAATATCACTAAGATACTTAACATCTCTATCCCTAGGACTAAAAAGCAAGTGCGAAGTCTTTTAGGTCTCATACAATTTTATGGACGTTTCATTCCGAATCTGTCCTCTATCATGGCACCTCTCTCTACACTATTAAAGAAAGGGTCGCCTAACATGGTTCACTGGTCTCATGAATGCCAATCTTCACTAGAGAAGATCAAAACTATGTTTTCATCACCACCTATTTTAGTGTTACCTACAACAGATAAGACATTTGTTCTTCGTAGTGACGCTTCATCCACTGGGATTGGAGCGGCACTAATGCAAGAGTACTCTGGAACTCTGCATCCTGTAATGTACATATCCAGAAAACTTAATGCTGCAGAAAGGAATTACAGTAGAACTCCATTTATCCGAACCCCATGGGACCGAGCATCGTTCGGATAATCAAATGTTCGGATAATTGGATTACATAATGTATCGAGTACATGTACACATATTTCTAAAAATAATTAACCATCACAAGGAAAATACACTATAAAACATATTTACTTGTACTGTAATAATAATACCCACACTGTATTAGATCACTGTATCACCAAAATCTTTCATTATACTGCAGTGCATGTACTACTTGTATTAATTATTTTTTTTTTAAGAAAGAGAAAAGTTTTCAAAATAACATTACAAACGATTCAAAACCAGGCGCAACTTACGTATACATGTACTTGCACAGATGTAGCCCACTATGTAAAATAATGAGAAATCCTCTTTTTCACCAAACTGGATAGTCTCCTTTTGGCTGCTAAGTCCCGCATTCTCTTCAACAGAAGAAGCTGTGTAGGACAGCTGTCATCTTCTTGCTCGTACCAAGCCATCGCTGTTTCTAGTGCTATAAAGGCTTCTTCAGGACTTGGTCAACGTTTTGGGTTTTCTTCATAATCTACAAGTACATCATGTACTTCTGAGGAGTCTTCATCATCGGTCACTACATGTATTTGGTTTTCTTCTTGCACAAAAGAAAACATTTTTTCGTCATTCAAAAACTGAAAACCAGAATTATTATCATCTTCTAGCCACATGTGTGCATCATCTTTGTGACAGTCCGAAAATCCGGGCATTGCTTGAAACAGTTCCACAACTTCATTTATACAATCATCATTTGTGTCCACTGCAGTAGTTTCATTTCCTCCTTTTTTCCCAAGCAATCTATTCCAAGCCTTGTTGAGATTATCGTGTGACAGGGTGGTCCAAGCATCAGCTAACATATAGCAGCAGTCTTTGAGATTAAGCTTTTTGGAAAACGCCACCAAACTTTCTTCATCTTCAGCCAACAATAAACGACGCAGGCTTTCCTTCTTGTACATCTTTTTAAGCTTTGCTATAACACCCTGATCCATTGGTTGAATCAGTGCTGTTACATTGGGAGGCAGAAAAATTACTTTAAAATTTGCATCAACTGCATTCAATGTATCCGTCTCTGGATGAGATGGTGCATTGTCCAGTAGAAGAATTACTTTTCCAGTTTTCTTTTCTTGTTCTCTCAACCTCTTCACATTTGGGATGAACTGATTTGTATACCAATCAAGAAATATTTCACTATTCATCCAAGCACTCTTCTGTGCTTTGCAGCACAATGGGAGACATGTCACATTCTTTAAACAACGTGGTTTTTTGGCTTTACCGATCATTAGCACCGGTAAACGATGACTTCCACTGGCATTCGCGGCTACCAAAATTGTTACTCTCTCTTTGCACTTTTTAAACCCAGGGGCAGCTGCTTCGCGCTGAGATGCTAGTGATTTTTGAGGCAATGATTTCCAGTATAAGCCAGTCTCATCGGCATTGTACACATCATCGAGTGAATAACCTTCTTCTTCCAAAAAAGCCAAGAATGTTTCTTTAAAATTTTCAGCGGCAGTTGCATCGCTAAATAAAGATTCCCCTTGAATCTCCAATTCTCGTATGCCATGACGAGATTCAAAGTTTCTTAACCATCCCTGGCTAGCCTTAAAGTCAGGAGGACCGTCAAGTTGATTGTTGAACTGAAGTGCCTTTTCACACAATAGAGAGCCAGAGAAAGGTTCCCCTTTGCTTCTTCTTTGCACAAACCATATATACAAAGCCTCTTCCAATTTCAAATCTTTCGCATTTCTCATGGTTTTACGTACGTTTCTTCGACCCATTTTCACTATCCAATTTCGATGCAAAACTCATAATTTTATCCTTGTTACTTTTGATGTCAGAGACGGTAACTTTCCCAACATTGAAAATCCTCGCAAGTGAAGACACAGTTTCACCTTTTCCTAGTTGAACTGTCTGTTTAGCCAGTGTTCTGCCTAGAACGCACACGTACACTGGATTGGTAAACAAGATATTAACTGACTTTATGATCTAACTGACATCCTGTACGTAAGCGACCGACCATTAGTCCATACCATCCTCTACAAATTGTTCGCACACATTTGAAGCTTGCCGCATCAAAAGATTCAGAAATGTAGTCTAACGTGACTGGTGGCGTCTGATTTTTTTTTCTGGAAAAAGTGTTCGGATAATTGGATGTTCGGATAATTGGGGTTCGGATAAATGGAGTTCTACTGTACTTTGATGACACCTTCCTGGAAAAATATACTTGTAGAGAAATAATTTCTCTCAGTTTATGAGACACATTCTCACCAGTCGCTCCATAAGTCGACTTAGCCTCATATTAGGCGTTATATGTATTCCTGATATTTTCATCTGCGCATTATTCATGCGTTGTGAGCCTATTGTACGTTGCTCCTAGATGTATTTCAAAAAAGAAAAAAAAATGTTCCATTTTTTTTCCCGGGAGGTGTGGTAAGACTGTTACGTGCAGTCTTTGATATCTTACAATATTATACATTAGTATACTTGTTATGTTCGCAAATATTTTGTAAACAAAATAGGTAATTTTTTAGTGCTTAAGGGAAAGTCATTATTGAGTTACTTCCCTTGAAAGTTGTGCCGTCTCTTCGATCGAACTCCGCGGATGAATCCATTTTACTGCGATTTATTCGTTGTTTGGGTAGTAATAGATTGTTCTTGCTTCAGAATATCTATGGCCTGAATTTATGTGTATTGTTTGTCTGAGTAGGACGAGTCTGTCGTATATCTGTATATCTTTACATATCTAAGTCGAACTATATGTTCTGTTGTCTCTAGAGAGGTCAAAGGCTATTCGGCGGATGTGCCGCTAGAGTGTGGTGTGATTTGGCTTCGTCCTGATAGGGACTGTGTTTTCTATGTCGGCTTGTCGCCGGGGAAAAAGTGATCTCAGTACTTGTGGGGAAAGTGATAGTCGTCTAGACCTATCGTGTATGCTTTACCCCAGTGTTTAGTCTTATTGCCAAGGAATGGCAGAATCATATTTCTGATACCAAGGTAATCAAAGATACTCTTATGAACTCTCGTACGAAGCCACCATTCTCGAATAGTACGATTTGAATGTCTAAGAGAATATATTTGACTCGATGAAAACGACTTCGATTCTTAGCAGCACTATATCCTGTAGAATGCAGTCAATTGTTCATGATCAAATCTACAGAGCAATGAAAGTTTAATGAATGACTAACTTTAGGACAGATTCATTATCTGTATCCAAACGTGAGTGACAGCTCACGAGTGAAGCCATCTTGGAACCAAACATGTAGTGACTTTCAAGAAGAGAAAAGGGATGCCCGTATTATCGCTTGTTTAGTCCAGAGATCACTGCTACACATGAGAACCCTTTATTAGCGGTTCAATATTATTATATGGAAAAATATGTGCTGAACATTATGTTGGAGAATCGTCGCTAGACGAGATTAGGTAGAAGCCATCTGAAATATTGTTTATAAGCTGACGTGCTCAGTCAGTGAAGTCAGATGATATATATGTATGGGCGATACTGAGTGCTTGGCTACTGACAGTCCATTATACTATTATGCTGCATGAGTGCCCATGTAACATTGCAAGACCATTTATCCACTGTACCATGATGTATTATGCCAACCTGTGATTTGTCACTATCTGTGCTGTCGAGTGTGTACGTCCAATTAAACTTTAGTAAAGGTACACAGTCGTTGGTGTCGATGACTTCCAGCCATACATGAGTGTGAGAAAAGAACATTTGTCAACACCACGAACCCTTTTTGTCATTCGCACATTATACACTCAATCCATGTCTACACACCACTGCGTAGGTCAAGTTGACATTCCATACACTACAGTGGAGCAGACAACACCATAGAGATCTTATCAACTGATGATGATGATGTCTGTCTTCCAAGAAAAAGAGACGTTATCACCCCCCTAATCAGATTATCTTTTCTTATAATATCAATTGTAGGTTCTAATGACGATGTTTATACTTTTCTACATATTTTATGTCATGTTTATAAGTAGTTAATGTTAATATGAGTGTGCTATTTTATTTTACTTTGCAACGTTGAATTCCTTGACATTGATATGTAAAATGCATATGGGAATAAATGAATTCAGTATGAAAGGTGAGAGAAAGGAAGGGCAGAATGTCAGACGGGCCTGCGTGCCCAATTCTCAACCCTTTGAAAATAAAGTTCGTTCGTTCGTTCGTTCTATCTATCTATCTATCTATCTATTTACTAGTCTGCGTGTTTGTGTGACTACTTGTCTACTTGCTTGTCTGTTTATACATCAGTCTGTCTGATTTCTCTGTCTCTCCATCATATATATGTGTGTGTGCGTATGTTATATGTGTGCTTGTTTACGTGTTTTTGTTTTCACAATACTAGCTCGCAGATTTATGAGTGTAGGGTGGCCAGCTCCTGTCCTCGCTGCTTTTGCCTTCCTTAACTCAAGAGAAAAGACAAGTTCCCATTTACGACTCGGTAGACTGGAGCGTGACTACACCAGGTTTAGAATACATTTACTTTAACTACTACGCCACTTTACTCTTTACTGCAGTAGATATAAAAGGTTGTCCCATAACAGATACTGCAGTAGGGGAGTGATGTTTTAGACATATCACTAAATTAGCCCAACTTTATAAAGTGGCATGATCAGTTCCCTTTCTCGGTGCCTTTGCCTTCTTTAGTCCATGAGCATAGTCAGTTACCCATTTACAGCTGGGTAGGCTGGAGCGTGATGCTATCACGTTTCGAGCCCAGTAACTTTGCCTCCAGAAGAAAGCGCCCCTTGCTTCTGGCAGTCGACGCTCTGCTGCAATAGAACTAAAATACAACCATTATTTGAATGAACATATATGGCCGCGTTGTGCTCTCACAAATTACAAATAAAAGCCTGCGTTACGACCACGACTCCTTCATCTGAAAAAAGACGCAGAAAAACAGTACAAAAAAAAAAGGAAGTATGAACTAATCTTCAATTATTATTCTTGTTATTTTAATTAAAAAAAGAAAGGATAAGATTCTCTTAACATGATCATTTTGGTCAGTCTGAAAAATCCTTGTATGAAATACCGCGTATAAAAATCTGGTTTTGTCATTCTGAGTTTTCATTCATATTTATAGACGGTGTAGCCCTGTTGCCAGATTGTCTTCAACCTTTCCTTCCTTCATAACTTTCAGCAAAGCGTTACGTCCGTATATGTCCCATAACGTTTTCTTCAAATTTTGATCTCATTTGGTGAATTTTCGTTTCATTCCTTAGTTTTTAAAAGGTGTCCTTTTTATTTATCTTGTTCCCATGAAATGCAACCTATTCTTCAGTGTTCACATATCAAAGGCTGTATTTCTTTCTTCGAATTGCTTGCTCTGTGTCCATGCTTCTGCTCCATTAAAAAAAATTAGGAGCGTGTAAAACATTCGATGGCATCTTCTGAGGTAGGAAACGAATAATAACTGTATGTCACATATGTAAATAGTGCAGCAGTGACCATCCACTTTTGCCCCCCCCCCCCATCTAGGGTTATATTTTGTTTGCTACACGAACGCCTGATTCAATATCGCAATTAACACGCAAGCCGTCTGGCAATTAAGCACGGTGGAACAAAGCGAAGTGCGCAGCACGGCGTAATCGTTCTTTGATCGGGGAAACACGCGGGCAGAGGCCAGGCGTTAACAGTTTCTTTGAAGAATAAAGGGCGATAAATCTAAGATGTACCTTTGATTGTTACATCTTCAGGGGACTTAACTTACGTAGCTGATATGCGGCAGGCGGGGAGAATCAAAGACAAGCCAGAGGTTGTCGGTCGGCACAAGTGAAGAAAAAACCTTTCATTCAGGAATTGAACCGTTGATGTGCACGGCCCTGGCCGTAGGTGCGACTTTCGCATTAAGGAGCGAAAAAAAACGGCATCTATGGATATATACCCCGTCTCCCCCAAAGTCATTATCAGTTGCTCATATAATCTAATTTAATAACGTAGTGGTTAAAGGGGTCTTACCTTATCACGTGTTATATATAATATTGATATTATGGTTAAATGTTTATATTTCTTTCCTAAAATCTAGGCTGATCAAAAACCCAGCGAACTAGCGGTCTTATGGTCATATGAAATTATGGTCATATGAACTTATGTCTTATGAACTATGGTCGTATGGTCCATTGGTTTTATAAGTGAATAAGCAACCAGAAACTTTATAATATTGTTGAGTCTTCGGGCTATGACCTGTGCGGTCCATTTTCTTCATTTTATGAGAGAGACCAAACTAGAACAATAATTGTAAATGTTAACTGGACCAGAACTATACCAGATTTTACCTATATAAATCCCATCAGCAAGCTGTGGCAAAATATATTGTCAGCAACATTTGTGTAACTTAACATAGTGTCTCAGCAACCAGAGGCTAGACAACACAGGAAATATACATGTATTATTCCTCCTATGTCGGCGATCACCACGTATGAACCTTACACCAACCAACTGAAGGCAGAGATACAGTATTTATCCAGGAAAACAATAAATCACCAACTCCAGCGACTACCGTGAAAATTTGCAGTCAGCAACTACGGCTAGTCTGGGGCTGGATTTGGCAAAAATTAATATGACACTGAATAGTCCTATTACTTATTAGTGTTTATTTCCACGGAATGCCTGCGACAACTATTGGTAAGCGAAAATGAATGTGACCACAGTATGAAGATTTGAATTGTAAAGAGAATTGTCTGTAACCATGATCTATGTGATGTATAATGATTTATGTTCTAAAGTTCTAGTGATAAATAAACTTAATAAACCTTAAGTTATCGTGTTGGTCAACCCCTACCCTATCTGTTATCCATAGTTGTTTTCACGTTTGTGCGTATTTGTCACAGAATTGTGTGCATGTGGGTGCAGTGTAACTTGTATTTTGTACAAGGAGAGAAAGTGCGTCTGATTTAAATATAGTCGTACAGATAGGCTGGATTAGAGAAATTACCCAATCCCGAGACTGTCCGTTCTCTTACACTACCACCTCGTGAGAAAAAAACAATTTCTTACACATTACTCTCACATAGTTATCACTATCACCTTTGCTCAGACAGGACTATAAACATCTATTACCTATCTGATAAAATCTACGACACTGTACAGTCATTCTGGAGATTTTTTTTTTTTTCTATATCATGAACAGTTCTTCTTCTTCTGGGATCCTAAGCCCATGTTGACAAAGCAGTCGGTGGCCATCATGCCTTGTGGCGTCTTGTAGGGCAGCAACAAACTGTCCATATGTTGCTCAGTCGGTGGCCATCCTTCGCGCAAAGTCCCAGCTCTGGTTCAGGCAGGGCTAATTACACTGACAAACAACAATTTTCTTTCTTATATAAGAACAAGTGTTCTTAGGTCAGTTTCTTGCGCTGATTTCAAATCTGAAATCCGTTTATCTCTATCACATCGGGTTCTTAAGATATTTGTGAATAAATATATTTTTGGGAAACCGTTATTTGCTCCGTTTCATTTTTACTACATAACTTATTAAAAATTAATAAAATGCAAAATAATTCTACTTTTTATACTGCTAAAAGATGCATGACATATGTTACGCTATTTTTCAAATAGTTACTGTATTTTGAAATAATTTCTGAGCGAAATATGGCTTCTAGAAGTTTGTAGAAAAAAAATTCGGCTGATCTGTTCTGTTACGTGTGCGGATATTTTTTACCAGATCGTGTTCACCAGAAAAATAATACTTTACACCATTACTAAAGAAAGCATATGAACTTTATTTCGATTCGAAAGTTGATGATGCAAATAAATCTTGGAAGCCAAATGCAGTTTGTTCGACTTGTGCAAATCATTGGCAGGTTGGTTATGAAAAATCGCCGAAGCATAAGTCGATGCCTTTTGGTAGTGCCAGTAAATATGGCGTGAACCGACAAATCACTCGACTGATTGTTACTTCTGCTTGACTAATATCCATGGTTTCAGTTTTTAAACACTAGAAAGTCTGTGGTTAGTATCAAATATATTGAATCGGTTTCGAAACCAGTGGTGCCTCATGATCCAATCACGTGTCCGATCCCCCCTCAGTTCCAACAGAACCCCGCCCAATATACCCTCTCCCCCCCCGTTGGAACGTGAATGAACGAACCAAATCAGAAATGAGTGATGATTAGTTTACCTGCTTTAGAAACTAATTCTGACTCGGATTATATACCGGTGAATGATGGTGTTCACTTAATTAACCATTCAGAACTTTCAGATATAATACGTGATCTCGCTCTTACCAAAGGACAAGCGGAATTACTCGGTTCGCGACTCAAAGAATGGAATCTTTTAGCGCCCAATACTCCGATATCTAAATTTCGTCATAGACACAGAGTACTTGTTCAATACTTTGAGATGGATGATGACATTTGCTATTGCAAAGAGGTAAAAACGGTCTAATGGTGCACCTCGGTCTTGAGCACATAGTCAACGAATGGCGACATTTTTTTTTTTCATCGATCTTTTCCCCCCAAGACTAGTCCTAAAAAGCCGTGTTTTTTTTTTTTTATTGGTAAGGGAATTTATTTTCATCAATTCCAGTCGCCTACTCTGTTCATATGAAAGAAACTTATGACAATATGGCTATACTTATGGCAAAAATAAAGTACAATGACTACCAATGGCGGATTTGTGGAGACCTAAAGGTCATTGCAATTCTCACGGGCATGCAGACTGGGTATACTAAATTTTGTTGCTTCCGATGTGAATGGGACAGCCGCAACAGACAGGAACATTATGCAAGAAAGGTGTGGCCTATCCGGGATCGTATGCAGCTCGGGCATAAAAAATGTAACACGACACGAGTATTAGTTAACAAAGACAGCTCATGTTTACCACGCGTTACATATATAAAAGTTGGGGCCTCATTTGAAGAAGTTTCGTAAAGCGTTTCGTAAAAGCGTGAGATAAAACGAGCAAAGCTTTCACTTATCTTCGAGAAAAGTTTCCGCAAGTTAGCGATGCAAAGATAAAGGAAGGTATCTTTGTAGGACCTCAGATTAGGAAAGTTATTGCAGACAAACAATTCTAGAACTTGTTACATGGTAGTGAACTTCGCGCATGGATGGCATTCAAATCGATCGTCGATAACTTTCTGGGAAAATCCACAAATCTGTCGACTATGTGCATATTGTTAAGCAGTGCATAGATGCATACAGAATTATGGGCTGTAACATGTCCCTCAAAATCCATTTGCTCGATTCGCATCTTGACTTTTTCCCTGACAACCTTGGCGAAGTCAGCGATGAACATGGAGAACGATTCCATCAAGATATCTCCGTAATGGAGTCACGTTATCAAGGACGGTGGAGTGTGACCATGCTTGCCGATTATTGTTGGATGCTTCATCGCGATGTACCACATGCCATTCACCGACGAAAGTCGACTGCAAAGAAATTCAAGCCTACATAACTGTTATACTTCTTGTACGATGATGTTGTAATACTGTATGCGTTGTTAAAAAACTTCAATTGCGTATTTCTAGAGATCCCGACCTGATAGAGAAAAACGGTTTGCAGATTTAAAGACAGCGCATTAAAATTGACCAGAAAAACATAGAAATGTTAGAGAAAGAAAAAAAAAATTTTTTTGTTAGCCAGTGTTATTAGTTTACGCTCTGGTGCAGGTACGGCGGATTGGTCATGTGTCAGTTATCCCTAGATGCACCGGAACCTGGGCCCTTATCCTTTGTTGTTTGCTTTCATGTTGTGCCCATTTGGGGCTCGTTCTGTTTTCTGATCGTGTTTCATTCTCTCG
>JAMPIV010022480.1:212500-306333 GCA_024509875.1 Oreohelix idahoensis | reverse complement strand
ATACACAATTTACTACCTATCAGGCGTTGTAAGTCTACATTGCACTAAATTTTTTTTTCAGAAGGACAGTGATAAAATACACTTCCCTTCCCCTGAGTTAAGGTTTATTAATCATTACACCCCCTGACTTCTTATTAGAAAAAGATATAACATTAGATGGGTTTACGTTGGAACACATAGCAGTACCCAGACAGGCACATCTTCGAAACAGGAGGTAGAAGAAATTGCATATTTTGAACGCAGCCACGTAGCTCCTTTAAATTTGTATTTTTGGGTTCCTTAGGGCTTGCTGACAAATAATATGTAAAACGTTACGCAAATAGTCCAGGAATTAATAAATTATACCCAAAATAAAATATTGGGGGTGCCTGACAGCATAAAATCATTTCTGCTCATAAGATTTTTTTTTAACGTGTTTGAAAAAAATTTACGTTACAGAAATAGCCTACCATGTAAACTCCAAATTGATTGGAGCGCAACAAATGAAAGCCTAACCACGATTGGTCGGGCTATAAATACTATCTTGGTTGTTAGGGGAAACGGGGAAAGGTAACCTTTTTTCAAACACTTGTCGAAACGGGGCTCATTGGTCAGACTCGCTGATATACACACTTGGGAGCGTTAGTTCGAAACCACTTGTTTAAAATAGCTTGATAAAGCATCAGTGCGTTGAAGCCAGCATATATTTTGCTCAATAAAAGCCTGGAACATAAGCAGATGGAAATTTGTGCCAGTTTGTGCCAGAATTCATTGCTAATCAACGTATCTGTGTTATTCGTATGAATTGTGGGACAGTGGTCTTGATGGTACTGAGCAGCACCTGGTCAGAGCTTTGCTGAATCCAGAGTCGGACAGCATACTCCTTGGTCTTTTTAGCTATCAGTGAGGTGTCTCCAGAGCCCAGAGGAGAATTCGAGCAGAGGAGTCCTTTCCTGCCGCCATCACGCCAGATAAGCTAACTTGGCCAGCTGAGCTCAACATTATGTCCCCTCATCTTGAACTGATTTTTTAAAATTAACATTAAGAGGGGAATTTACTTGTCTTAAAATCAGGAACTGTGAACATCTCCAATACTGGTCCCTAAAGACAAACTATTGAAGTCATGATGACAAATACCAACAGAGCTTGAACAAAACAAAACCAGTATTACCTCATTTTACTACTACACAACTGACACACATAGAACATTTGGTAATAATATATGTCACTACAATATTCATATTAAATACATTCTGTACATAACTTGTAATTTAAATTGATTGTGATTCCTGGTTCCCTTGTAGTTGAATCAGGACACATATTCATTCATGCCAGTAATGAATACATATTGTTATTTGAAAGTGTATCAGTGACTCTTTTAAGATATCTTTGTAGAGTGTTATATGTATGTGAGTGTCACAGTGTTGTCAAGAGTAGTGGATTAAATTAAATTGTTTATCTGTCTGTTGTTGTGACTTACACTTCACCATACTCATACCCTAGACACATAACGTAGCATCACACTATTCCAGAATAATTCTGACTGAGATATATAGATATGTGGTAGCAAGTAAGGTTATCTATAATACACTACTCTTAATAGATATAGATACCTTCACAGCTGATCTCAGTCAGTACACTAAGTTCCCTATAAGTATTTATAACATCCCACTTCACCACATATATTGGGGTCTCGCTCTTGGGATTTTGAATCTTTAACTATTAAAAATATTGGGGGTAATTCACTTCAGGGAATATAAGAATTAAAAGGTATCCTTGGGTGGAATTAAATAAGGTTGAGCTCACGGTGCCTGTGTTGTCCATTAGAGATTGAATTGTTGGTTAGACATTGTATAAATTTACATAATAGACAATGGCGGACCTGGCCAAATTTCGATCTGCTGCGGTTCAGACTGCAAAAGAGTTAGGATTAGATGGGCAAGTTATGGTTGCCTATGTCACGACGGAATGTGACAAATTTATTGAACGTGAAGAAAGAAGGTTTGAAGCCGAAAGAAAGTTAGAGGCTGACAGGGAAATTAAGAAGTTACAGTTTGAAGCTGAGGCTGAGACTAAGAGGTTGCAGATTGAGGCTGAGGCTAAGAAATTGGAGGCAGAAAGAGAAGAGAAGACAAACGATTGGCTGCAGAAAGGGAAGAGAAGAAATTGGCTGCAGAAAGGGAAGAGAAAAAATTGGCTGCAGAAAGGGAAGAGAGGAAATTAGCTGCAGAAAGGGAAGCAGAAGATAAAAGATTACAAAGGGAACATGAGTTACGACTAAGGGAGTTTGAGTTTCAAGGCCATGCTCCTGAAAATGGTGCCAGTCCCTTTGCCTCTGATGCTACGGTTACTCAAAGAGCCTCAATCTCAGCTATGAATTTTCATTTAGATCATTTTGTTGAGAAAGACGATGATATTGAGAGCTATATAAATAGGTATGAACTATTAGCTACCACGTATGGGTTGGAGAGAGAAAGGTGGAGCTTAAAGTTATCTCAGGGACTTCGTGGGGCAGCTTATGAAGTTTTTGCAAAAATGAGCAGAGGTGATCAGGAAAATTATGACATGCTAAAGCAGGCTCTTTTGTTAAGGTATGAAAAGAATGCAGAGTTTTACAGGAAAAAAATTTAGGAATGCTAAACTACTGTCAGGTGAAACCTATCACCAGTTCTCTGCACGCATAGAGACATACTTGGAGAAATGGACTTCTCTGGGGAAAACCCAAGATCTTAAGGAAATGGTCCTTATAGAGCAACTAAGAGAGTCCATGGCTCCAGACCTGAGAAAGTTTCTCATGGAACAAGGTGCAGAGAGGCTGGGTGAGTTGCTAAATGTTGCTGAAAGGTATCAAGCAGCTCAAGCAGAGGTAACAGGTAATAAAAAGAAACAGGTGGATAACTTTAGGGCACCACAGAACTTTAATAAATTTGATCCTAGGGATCAAAATAAAAGTAAGCACCAATTTGATAGGCCACGGTATGACAATAAAAATAAATTCCCACAATTCGATGAAAGGAAATATGATGAAAGAAAATCTTTCAACCAAGGAAAAAGGTGGTGTAAGAATTGTCAGATGGACAATCATGACACTGACCATTGTAGAAGGAAACCTGTGTATATGGCAACCCTTCAGGTCAGGTCGACCTCAAGACAGGAGGAGGATATTATGTTGGATACCACTCCAGAAGAGATGAGGAAGGCACAGGCTGGGGATAAAACACTCAAGCCTTGTTTCAGAAAATTGTCAACTTGTCATACAACTCCAGGCAAGGGAGATTTTTTACATGAAAAACAAGTTGATGTATAGGAAGGCCGGAACTAGATCCCATGGTCACGGACAGCTGGTTCTTCCAAAAAGATACAGGACAGAATTAATAAGGAGCCTACATGTGAAACCAGATGGGGACCATGAGAAAATAGGTACCATCATTCAAAAGGTGGCTCACAATTATTATTGGCCCAAAGCAAGATGGGACATTGAGAATTTTGTAGAAAGGTGTAGCATAGCACATGAGGGAACACCCACAAGTGGGAACATGGATCAGGACCTGGACACGCCACGGGGCAAAATTAGGCCTGATAATAAAAAGAGAAATAGATTTGATAAAGTGGACCAAATGGAATGGGAAGCCCCTTTTCACGGACAAGCTTCACTTAACTGTTTTACTATGGCCACTATGCGGAGAGTGCAAAAGGATGTCTTACCCCAGGATAAGCCGACAATCCCTCAATCGGACTTAAACAAACTGGAGGAAGAGGATGTAGGGAGGAAATCTCTCATCAAGAATTTTAAGTGGGGAGAAAGCCCCAAAAGAAAAAAATTGGTAGCGGTCGTTTTGTGAATGATAATTCTGGGAGGAAAAATCATCACTATAAAGCTTCGAGTGGAAGAGACCATACCGGTGCATGGACAAATAGGTCCACACAATTAAAGGTCCATATGTAGCTTTGTTAAGAACGTGGACTGATGAAAAGGCAGAGGAAAACATTACATCTTCATACCAATATGTGAATGAGCTGACCACTCGGTTGAAAACTGGCTGGAAACTTGCCAATGAAAATTTGAAACAAGCCAGGAAGAAACATGCTGCCTATTATAACAGGAAGGCGAAAGACAGAAATTTGGCTGTGGGAGAGAAGGTACTGCTTCTTTTGCCCGGGAGTCAGAATAAGTTACAAATTGGATGGCAGGGTCCATATACAGTTCTAGAGAAGGTGTCTAGAACAAATTATAAGATAGATAAGAAGGGGAAAGAAAAAATCTATCATGTGAATCTCCTGAAGAAATATTTGGAAAGAGAACATCAGGAAGAGACACACTTGTTGACCTTGTCCATCGCCATGGAGATGAAAAAGGAACCACTTTCATCATTTGAATATCCATTACACCCCTGTGAGACAGCAGCACAGGTGAAAATCAGTACACATTTAACGAAAACTCAGAAAGAGAGAGTGCAACAGGTTCTAAATAATCATGCAGAGGTGTTAACAGACCGACCAGGGCATACAAACCTATTGGAATATGATATGAAACTCATAGACTCCACACCTGTCTGTATGAAACCATATTCGATTCCGTTTGCTAAGGAAAAAGCTTTGAAGGAAGAGATAGACTATCTATTGAAGGAAGGAATTATTTCGCACAGTGAGTCTTCGTATAGTTCCGGTGTTGTACTCTTAAGGAAGCCCTCTGGAGAACATAGACTCTGTATAGATTACAGGAGACTGAATGCTATTACAGAAGGACAGGTGGATCCATTGCCGGATACAAATCAGCTGTTTGCCAGACTAAATAAAGCTAAATATTTCTCAAAAGTGGATCTGAGTAAAGGATACTATCAGATTCCAGTAAAGCCTGAGGTTAGACCATACCTAGCTTTTAGTACCTCAGAAGGACACTATGAGTTTAATAGATTGCCATTTGGATTGAAGAATGCGCCTAGTGTCTTCTCTAGAATGATGAGAAAATTATTGGATCCTCTGAATAATCCCTGTATAACAAATTTTATGGATGATATCCTTATAGCAACAGAAACATTTGAGGAACACATTGACTCTCTGAACATGCTGTTTGATCGACTTAGGGAGGCAAAGTTAACAGCCCGACCAACCAAATGTTGCGTTGGATGTAAAGAATTGGAATTTTTGGGACACACAGTTTATCAGGGAAACATGACCCCTGACCCAAAGAACTTAGAGAAACTACAGAAAGCCCCGAGACCACAAACCAAGAAGGACGTGAGATCCTTTGTCTCATTATGTGGTTTCTACCAGAAGTATATCAAAAACTTTAATTCCATATGTGCACCGTTAACTGAATTGACACGTAAAGGACATCCAGATCGCATTACATGGACTCCACAATGTGAAATGACTTACCAAGAATTGAAGGAAAAGCTCACAAGTAAACCCATTTTGAAATTACCTGACTTAAGTCAAGAATTCATAGTAAGGACGGATGCAAGTAATATTGGGTTAGGTGCAACTTTACTACAGAAATCAGATGCATTGGATGGGGAATTAAGCCCAGTGGCATATGCTAGCAGAAAGTTGAATAAAGCTGAAATCAACTACTCAACTAGCGAAAAAGAATGTCTTGCAGTAATATGGGCAATAAAGAAATTCAATATTTATCTGTATGGGAAGGCATTTAAGTTGCAAACTGACCACAAACCTTTATCGTTTTTAGCACAGGCTAAGCATGAGAACTCTAGGTTACTCCGATGGTCTTTGCTTCTGGCTCCATATAATTTTAGCATTGAGTATATATCTGGAAAAACCAATCTGGGAGCGGATTTTTTAAGCCGCCATCCGTGTGATGAGAATCACCGTAAACCCCAGAAATAATAATAAATTTCTCTATGTGTATATAGAATAAAGGACTGACATATAATGTCTGTTTTAAGAGGGGAGGTGTCATGAAATATTCTAATCCACATAAATAAATTATTAGGTAAATATGAAGCCTAACAAATAAAATTAATAAAGAGAAGAGCAATGGTAAAATGACAGTGCTGTCACAAGGAATGTACTCGAAATCCCCCTTGTTTTCTGCTTCGTCTGCAAATTGTAACGCTTTCACGTTGATAGTAAAAGCTTACTGTATTATACCCGCTTTCTTCAATGAAACGTGTGCTGTATTTCTTGGAAAAACATTAAGAGGCAGACTGCGTAATGACCTAAATTTTAAATTCCATTCATGTCTTTTTCTACATTACGTTACCAAAACGAACGAACAGATGGACAAAAGGATAGCGAGAAGGGAGAGGCAGAAAGCCGAACATTAAACACGCGTCGCGCGATACACAATTACTACTATCACGCGTGTAAGTCTACATGCACTAATTTTTTTTTCAGACGGACAGTGATAAAATACACTACCCTTTCCCAGAGTTAGGTTTATAAATCATAACAGACTCTTATTAGAAAAGATAACAATAGATGGGTTTACGTTTGAACACATAACAGTACCCAGACAGCACATCTTCGAAACAGGAGGTAGAAGAAATTGCATATTTTGAACGCAGCCACGTAGCTCCTTTAAATTAGTATTTTTGGGTTCCTTAGGGCTTGCTGACAAATAATATGTAAAACGTTACGCAAATAGTCCAGGAATTAATAAATTATACCCAAAATAAAATATTGGGGGTGCCTGACAGCATAAAATCATTTCTGCTCATAAGATTTTTTTTTAACGTGTTTGAAAAAAATTTACGTTACAGAAATAGCCTACCATGTAAACTCCAAATTGATTGGAGCGCAACAAATGAAAGCCTAACCACGATTGGTCGGGCTATAAATACTATCTTGGTTGTTAGGGGAAACGGGGAAAGGTAACATTTTTTCAAACACTTGTCGAAACGGGGCTCATTGGTCAGACTCGCTGATATACACACTTGGGAGCGTTAGTTCGAAACCACTTGTTTAAAATAGCTTGATAAAGCATCAGTGCGTTGAAGCCAGCATATATTTTGCTCAATAAAAGCCTGGAACATAAGCAGATGGAAATTTGTGCCAGTTTGTGCCAGAATTCATTGCTAATCAACGTATCTGTGTTATTCGTATGAATTGTGGGACAGTGGTCTTGATGGTACTGAGCAGCACCTGGTCAGAGCTTTGCTGAATCCAGAGTCGGACAGCATACTCCTTGGTCTTTTTAGCTATCAGTGAGGTGTCTCCAGAGCCCAGAGGAGAATTCGAGCAGAGGAGTCCTTTCCTGCCGCCATCACGCCAGATAAGCTAACTTGGCCAGCTGAGCTCAACATTATGTCCCCTCATCTTGAACTGATTTTTTAAAATTAACATTAAGAGGGGAATTTACTTGTCTTAAAATCAGGAACTGTGAACATCTCCAATACTGGTCCCTAAAGACAAACTATTGAAGTCATGATGACAAATACCAACAGAGCTTGAACAAAACAAAAACCAGTATTACCTCATTTTACTACTACACAACTGACACACATAGAACATTTGTAATAATATATGTCACTACAATATTCATATTAAATACATTCTGTACATAACTTGTAATTTAAATTGATTGTGATTCCTGGTTCCCTTGTAGTTGAATCAGGACACATATTCATTCATGCCAGTAATGAATACATATTGTTATTTGAAAGTGTATCAGTGACTCTTTTAAGATATCTTTGTAGAGTGTTATATGTATGTGAGTGTCACAGTGTTGTCAAGAGTAGTGGATTAAATTAAATTGTTTATCTGTCTGTTGTTGTGACTTACACTTCACCATACTCATACCCTAGACACATAACGTAGCATCACACTATTCCAGAATAATTCTGACTGAGATATATAGATATGTGGTAGCAAGTAAGGTTATCTATAATACACTACTCTTAATAGATATAGATACCTTCACAGCTGATCTCAGTCAGTACACTAAGTTCCCTATAAGTATTTATAACATCCCACTTCACCACATATATTGGGGTCTCGCTCTTGGGATTTTGAATCTTTAACTATTAAAAATATTGGGGGTAATTCACTTCAGGGAATATAAGAATTAAAAGGTATCCTTGGGTGGAATTAAATAAGGTTGAGCTCACGGTGCCTGTGTTGTCCATTAGAGATTGAATTGTTGGTTAGACATTGTATAAATTTACATAATAGACAATGGCGGACCTGGCCAAATTTCGATCTGCTGCGGTTCAGACTGCAAAAGAGTTAGGATTAGATGGGCAAGTTATGGTTGCCTATGTCACGACGGAATGTGACAAATTTATTGAACGTGAAGAAAGAAGGTTTGAAGCCGAAAGAAAGTTAGAGGCTGACAGGGAAATTAAGAAGTTACAGTTTGAAGCTGAGGCTGAGACTAAGAGGTTGCAGATTGAGGCTGAGGCTAAGAAATTGGAGGCAGAAAGAGAAGACAAACGATTGGCTGCAGAAAGGGAAGAGAAGAAATTGGCTGCAGAAAGGGAAGAGAAAAAATTGGCTGCAGAAAGGGAAGAGAGGAAATTAGCTGCAGAAAGGGAAGCAGAAGATAAAAGATTACAAAGGGAACATGAGTTACGACTAAGGGAGTTTGAGTTTCAAGGCCATGCTCCTGAAAATGGTGCCAGTCCCTTTGCCTCTGATGCTACGGTTACTCAAAGAGCCTCAATCTCAGCTATGAATTTTCATTTAGATCATTTTGTTGAGAAAGACGATGATATTGAGAGCTATATAAATAGGTATGAACTATTAGCTACCACGTATGGGTTGGAGAGAGAAAGGTGGAGCTTAAAGTTATCTCAGGGACTTCGTGGGGCAGCTTATGAAGTTTTTGCAAAAATGAGCAGAGGTGATCAGGAAAATTATGACATGCTAAAGCAGGCTCTTTTGTTAAGGTATGAAAAGAATGCAGAGTTTTACAGGAAAAAATTTAGGAATGCTAAACTACTGTCAGGTGAAACCTATCACCAGTTCTCTGCACGCATAGAGACATACTTGGAGAAATGGACTTCTCTGGGGAAAACCCAAGATCTTAAGGAAATGGTCCTTATAGAGCAACTAAGAGAGTCCATGGCTCCAGACCTGAGAAAGTTTCTCATGGAACAAGGTGCAGAGAGGCTGGGTGAGTTGCTAAATGTTGCTGAAAGGTATCAAGCAGCTCAAGCAGAGGTAACAGGTAATAAAAAGAAACAGGTGGATAACTTTAGGGCACCACAGAACTTTAATAAATTTGATCCTAGGGATCAAAATAAAAGTAAGCACCAATTTGATAGGCCACGGTATGACAATAAAAATAAATTCCCACAATTCGATGAAAGGAAATATGATGAAAGAAAATCTTTCAACCAAGGAAAAAGGTGGTGTAAGAATTGTCAGATGGACAATCATGACACTGACCATTGTAGAAGGAAACCTGTGTATATGGCAACCCTTCAGGTCAGGTCGACCTCAAGACAGGAGGAGGATATTATGTTGGATACCACTCCAGAAGAGATGAGGAAGGCACAGGCTGGGGATAAAACACTCAAGCCTTGTTTCAGAAAATTGTCAACTTGTCATACAACTCCAGGCAAGGGAGATTTTTACATGAAAAACAAGTTGATGTATAGGAAGGCCGGAACTAGATCCCATGGTCACGGACAGCTGGTTCTTCCAAAAAGATACAGGACAGAATTAATAAGGAGCCTACATGTGAAACCAGATGGGGACCATGAGAAAATAGGTACCATCATTCAAAAGGTGGCTCACAATTATTATTGGCCCAAAGCAAGATGGGACATTGAGAATTTTGTAGAAAGGTGTAGCATAGCACATGAGGGAACACCCACAAGTGGGAACATGGATCAGGACCTGGACACGCCACGGGGCAAAATTAGGC
This sequence comes from Oreohelix idahoensis, assembly GCA_024509875.1. NCBI lineage: Eukaryota > Metazoa > Mollusca > Gastropoda > Stylommatophora > Oreohelicidae > Oreohelix > Oreohelix idahoensis. The sequence goes on along the minus strand of JAMPIV010022480.1, from coordinate 296,522 downwards.
CTGATAATAAAAAGAGAAATAGATTTGATAAAGTGGACCAAATGGAATGGGAAGCCCCTTTTCACGGACAAGCTTCACTTAACTGTTTTACTATGGCCACTATGCGGAGAGTGCAAAAGGATGTCTTACCCCAGGATAAGCCGACAATCCCTCAATCGGACTTAAACAAACTGGAGGAAGAGGATGTAGGGAGGAAATCTCTCATCAAGAATTTTAAGTGGGGAGAAAGCCCCAAAAGAAAAATTGGTAGCGGTCGTTTTGTGAATGATAATTCTGGGAGGAAAAATCATCACTATAAAGCTTCGAGTGGAAGAGACCATACCGGTGCATGGACAAATAGGTCCACACAATTAAAGGTCCATATGTAGCTTTGTTAAGAACGTGGACTGATGAAAAGGCAGAGGAAAACATTACATCTTCATACCAATATGTGAATGAGCTGACCACTCGGTTGAAAACTGGCTGGAAACTTGCCAATGAAAATTTGAAACAAGCCAGGAAGAAACATGCTGCCTATTATAACAGGAAGGCGAAAGACAGAAATTTGGCTGTGGGAGAGAAGGTACTGCTTCTTTTGCCCGGGAGTCAGAATAAGTTACAAATTGGATGGCAGGGTCCATATACAGTTCTAGAGAAGGTGTCTAGAACAAATTATAAGATAGATAAGAAGGGGAAAGAAAAAATCTATCATGTGAATCTCCTGAAGAAATATTTGGAAAGAGAACATCAGGAAGAGACACACTTGTTGACCTTGTCCATCGCCATGGAGATGAAAAAGGAACCACTTTCATCATTTGAATATCCATTACACCCCTGTGAGACAGCAGCACAGGTGAAAATCAGTACACATTTAACGAAAACTCAGAAAGAGAGAGTGCAACAGGTTCTAAATAATCATGCAGAGGTGTTAACAGACCGACCAGGGCATACAAACCTATTGGAATATGATATGAAACTCATAGACTCCACACCTGTCTGTATGAAACCATATTCGATTCCGTTTGCTAAGGAAAAAGCTTTGAAGGAAGAGATAGACTATCTATTGAAGGAAGGAATTATTTCGCACAGTGAGTCTTCGTATAGTTCCGGTGTTGTACTCTTAAGGAAGCCCTCTGGAGAACATAGACTCTGTATAGATTACAGGAGACTGAATGCTATTACAGAAGGACAGGTGGATCCATTGCCGGATACAAATCAGCTGTTTGCCAGACTAAATAAAGCTAAATATTTCTCAAAAGTGGATCTGAGTAAAGGATACTATCAGATTCCAGTAAAGCCTGAGGTTAGACCATACCTAGCTTTTAGTACCTCAGAAGGACACTATGAGTTTAATAGATTGCCATTTGGATTGAAGAATGCGCCTAGTGTCTTCTCTAGAATGATGAGAAAATTATTGGATCCTCTGAATAATCCCTGTATAACAAATTTTATGGATGATATCCTTATAGCAACAGAAACATTTGAGGAACACATTGACTCTCTGAACATGCTGTTTGATCGACTTAGGGAGGCAAAGTTAACAGCCCGACCAACCAAATGTTGCGTTGGATGTAAAGAATTGGAATTTTTGGGACACACAGTTTATCAGGGAAACATGACCCCTGACCCAAAGAACTTAGAGAAACTACAGAAAGCCCCGAGACCACAAACCAAGAAGGACGTGAGATCCTTTGTCTCATTATGTGGTTTCTACCAGAAGTATATCAAAAACTTTAATTCCATATGTGCACCGTTAACTGAATTGACACGTAAAGGACATCCAGATCGCATTACATGGACTCCACAATGTGAAATGACTTACCAAGAATTGAAGGAAAAGCTCACAAGTAAACCCATTTTGAAATTACCTGACTTAAGTCAAGAATTCATAGTAAGGACGGATGCAAGTAATATTGGGTTAGGTGCAACTTTACTACAGAAATCAGATGCATTGGATGGGGAATTAAGCCCAGTGGCATATGCTAGCAGAAAGTTGAATAAAGCTGAAATCAACTACTCAACTAGCGAAAAAGAATGTCTTGCAGTAATATGGGCAATAAAGAAATTCAATATTTATCTATATGGGAAGGCATTTAAGTTGCAAACTGACCACAAACCTTTATCGTTTTTAGCACAGGCTAAGCATGAGAACTCTAGGTTACTCCGATGGTCTTTGCTTCTGGCTCCATATAATTTTAGCATTGAGTATATATCTGGAAAAACCAATCTGGGAGCGGATTTTTTAAGCCGCCATCCGTGTGATGAGAATCACCGTAAACCCCCAGAAATAATAATAAATTTCTCTATGTGTATATAGAATAAAGGACTGACATATAATGTCTGTTTTAAGAGGGGAGGTGTCATGAAATATTCTAATCCACATAAATAAATTATTAGGTAAATATGAAGCCTAACAAATAAAATTAATAAAGAGAAGAGCAATGGTAAAATGACAGTGCTGTCACAAGGAATGTACTCGAAATCCCCCTTGTTTTCTGCTTCGTCTGCAAATTGTAACGCTTTCACGTTGATAGTAAAAGCTTACTGTATTATACCCGCTTTCTTCAATGAAACGTGTGCTGTATTTCTTGGAAAAACATTAAGAGGCAGACTGCGTAATGACCTAAATTTTAAATTCCATTCATGTCTTTTTCTACATTACGTTACCAAAACGAACGAACAGATGGACAAAAGGATAGCGAGAAGGGAGAGGCAGAAAGCCGAACATTAAACACGCGTCGCGCGATACACAATTACTACTATCACGCGTGTAAGTCTACATGCACTAATTTTTTTTTCAGACGGACAGTGATAAAATACACTACCCTTTCCCAGAGTTAGGTTTATAAATCATAACAGACTCTTATTAGAAAAGATAACAATAGATGGGTTTACGTTTGAACACATAACAGTACCCAGACAGCACATCTTCGAAACAGGAGGTAGAAGAAATTGCATATTTTGAACGCAGCCACGTAGCTCCTTTAAATTAGTATTTTTGGGTTCCTTAGGGCTTGCTGACAAATAATATGTAAAACGTTACGCAAATAGTCCAGGAATTAATAAATTATACCCAAAATAAAATATTGGGGGTGCCTGACAGCATAAAATCATTTCTGCTCATAAGATTTTTTTTTAACGTGTTTGAAAAAAATTTACGTTACAGAAATAGCCTACCATGTAAACTCCAAATTGATTGGAGCGCAACAAATGAAAGCCTAACCACGATTGGTCGGGCTATAAATACTATCTTGGTTGTTAGGGGAAACGGGGAAAGGTAACATTTTTTTTCAAACACTTGTCGAAACGGGGCTCATTGGTCAGACTCGCTGATATACACACTTGGGAGCGTTAGTTCGAAACCACTTGTTTAAAATAGCTTGATAAAGCATCAGTGCGTTGAAGCCAGCATATATTTTGCTCAATAAAAGCCTGGAACATAAGCAGATGGAAATTTGTGCCAGTTTGTGCCAGAATTCATTGCTAATCAACGTATCTGTGTTATTCGTATGAATTGTGGGACAGTGGTCTTGATGGTACTGAGCAGCACCTGGTCAGAGCTTTGCTGAATCCAGAGTCGGACAGCATACTCCTTGGTCTTTTTAGCTATCAGTGAGGTGTCTCCAGAGCCCAGAGGAGAATTCGAGCAGAGGAGTCCTTTCCTGCCGCCATCACGCCAGATAAGCTAACTTGGCCAGCTGAGCTCAACATTATGTCCCCTCATCTTGAACTGATTTTTTAAAATTAACATTAAGAGGGGAATTTACTTGTCTTAAAATCAGGAACTGTGAACATCTCCAATACTGGTCCCTAAAGACAAACTATTGAAGTCATGATGACAAATACCAACAGAGCTTGAACAAAACAAAACCAGTATTACCTCATTTTACTACTACACAACTGACACACATAGAACATTTGTAATAATATATGTCACTACAATATTCATATTAAATACATTCTGTACATAACTTGTAATTTAAATTGATTGTGATTCCTGGTTCCCTTGTAGTTGAATCAGGACACATATTCATTCATGCCAGTAATGAATACATATTGTTATTTGAAAGTGTATCAGTGACTCTTTTAAGATATCTTTGTAGAGTGTTATATGTATGTGAGTGTCACAGTGTTGTCAAGAGTAGTGGATTAAATTAAATTGTTTATCTGTCTGTTGTTGTGACTTACACTTCACCATACTCATACCCTAGACACATAACGTAGCATCACACTATTCCAGAATAATTATGACTGAGATATATAGATATGTGGTAGCAAGTAAGGTTATCTATAATACACTACTCTTAATAGATATAGATACCTTCACAGCTGATCTCAGTCAGTACACTAAGTTCCCTATAAGTATTTATAACATCCCACTTCACCACAGTCTAGCAGTTAAGTTCGCCTCCCAAAGTCTATCAAACAACATCTCCAGAGCTTCAATGTGTTCTTCAAATGTCTCTGTGGCGACGAGAATATCATCCATGAAATTCGTGATACATGGGTTATTCAGGGGATCCAACAATTTGCGCATCATCCTTGAAAACACACTCGGAGCATTTTTCAGTCCGAATGGTAGCATATTGAATTCATAATGTCCATCCGAAGTGCTAAAAGCCAAATAAGGTCTCACTTCAGGCTTCACTGGGATCTGGTAATAGCCTTTACTAAGATCCACCTTTGAAAAGTATTTTGCCTTGTTCAGTCTGGCAAGTAACTGTTTTGTGTCTGGTAATGGATCCACTTGTCCTTCTGTGACAGCATTCAGTTTCCTGTAATCTATGCACAGTCTGTGTTCCCCAGACGGTTTTCTCAACAAAACGACACTAGAACTAAAAGCTGATTCACTGTGCGAAATAATCCCCTCCTTCAACAAATACTCTATTTCTTCCTTCAATGCCTTCTCCTTCGCGAACGGAATAGAATAGGCTCTCATACAGATTGGGTTTGAGTCTACCAGTTTCATGTCATACTGTAGCAAATTTGTATGGCCTGGTTTATCTGTTAATACATCTGTATGTTCCTCCAGAACCTGTTGAACTCTCTCCCTCTGGTTTTTTAGTCAGGTGCTTACTGACTTTTACCTGTGCTGCGGTTTCACAAGGATGTAATGGGTATTCATGTGAGGTGAGTGGTTCCTTTTGCATCTGGGTTGCAATAGCCAAGGTCAATAAGGGGGTGCTTTCCTGGAGTGGTCTGTCCAGATACTTCTTTAACAGGTTTACATGATAAACTTTCTCCTTCCCCTTTTTGTCAATTTTATAGTTTGTTCTAGACACCTTCTCTAGAACCGTATATGGACCTTGCCAACCAATTTGTAATTTATTCTGGCTTCCGGGTAGTAGAAGCAGCACCTTCTCTCCGACTGCCAGTTCCCTGTCCTTTGCCTTCCTATTAAAATATGCTGCATGTTTCTTCCTGGCTTGCTTCAAATTATCATTTGCCAGTTTCCATCCAGCTTTCAAACGAGTGGTCAGTTCGTTCACGTATTGATACGATGAGGTAACAGTCTCTTCCGCCTTCTCATCTGTCCAGGTCCTTAATAGAGTTACATCTGGATCTTTAATTTATCATACTTATTTTTCATGGAACCCATCGGGTCCCGTCCATTAGAAGCTCTATAATGAGGACTTTTCTTCCTAGAATCATCACTCACAAATCGACCACTACCAATTTTTCTCTGGGGTTTGTCTCCCCACTTAAGATTGTTTATGAGAGATCTTCGCTCTCTTGTCTGTTCTTCCAGTTTATATAAACTGACCGAGGGATTGTCATCTTATCCTGGGTAAAATTTCTTCTTTGTACTCTTCGCATAGTGGCCATGTTAATCCATTCAAGTGAAGACTGGGTGTGAAAAGGGGGCTCCCATTCCACTTTGTCTACCCGAGTATAATTAGTTTTTCTTTCAGGCCTAAAGTTGCCCCGTGGCGTTTCTAGGTCCTGCACATATTTTCCCTTTGTGGGTGTTCCCTCATGAAATACGCCACATGCTTCTACAAAGTTTTCAACATCGACATTTACGTCGGGCCAATAGTATTTTCGAGCAATCTTTTGGCAGATGGTACCGACTTTCTCATGGTCACCATCTGTTCCAACATGTAAGCTCCTTATTAAGTTTGCCCTATATATCTTGGGAAGAACTAACTGTCCGTGACCAGGGGATCTAGTTCCTGTCTTCCTATATAAGAGTTTGTTCTTCATGAAATATTCCCCCTTGCTCGGAGGTGTGTGGCATTTGGGCAATTTTTTAAAACAGGGCTTGAGGGTCCTATCCTCAGCCTGCGCCTTCCTCATCTCCTCTGGATGAGCATTTATAGGTTCACCTTCTTCCTCCTTCTTCTGTGACCTGGTCTGCACTGTCGCCATGATCACAGGTTTCTCGGGATTCCCCAAGAAGACGTATCTACACCCCAATATCAGAGGGTAGATTGGTTCATCTATCACTGCTGCTCTGATTTCTCCCTCCACATAGCGAGTTTTCACCGTTATCCTTGCGATGGGAAGTGTCATGAGTGGTATGTCCTTAGTCGCCCCTTGTATTTCCACTGTTTCTGTGGTATACTGACTTGGGTCCACTAGGCTAGACTTCACAACTGAATCATAATCCAAACCTGTATCATAAAGGCACCTTATGGTGACCCCATTACAAATAACATCCTCACAAACTGGGGGGTGATAAGGTTCCTGTTGTCCATTAGGATTAACCTTTAATCTTCGCGTCCCCGACTTCATTGCAGCAATGTTTGAAGGTTTCCTTCTACAAAATTCGGTGTTATGGTTATCCTTCTTGCACCATTTACACCATCTTTTTCCTTGGTTCAACGGTTTTCTTTCATTGAACTTTTGGTCATTGAACTGTGAGTTTCTGTCGCGATAGTCATTTCTTGGCCGCTCAAAGTTTGTCCTACCTTTATTTCCCTGCTCTCTATTATCAAATTTATTAAATTGCTGTGGAGCTTTAAAATTGTCTATGTGCTTCTTTTTAGCACCACTTACCTCTGCCTGAGCTGCCTGATACCTCTCAGCAACATTTAAAATTTCCCCCAACTTCTCTGCACCTTGTTCCATGAGAAATTTTCTCATGTCTGGAGCCATGGACTCTCTCAATTGCTCAATCATGATCATTTCTTTAAGATCTTGGGTCTTCCCCAGAGCCGTCCATTTCTCCAAATAGGTTTCTAGTCTAGCAGAGAATTGGTGGTATGTCTCCCCAGACAACAGTTTGGCATTTCTAAATTTCTTACGATAAAATTCACCATTCTTCTCGTACCTTAATAACAAAGCCTGCTTTAACATGTCATAATTGTCTTGGTCTTCCCTGTTCATTTTGGCAAATACTTCATAAGAAGTACCTCTCAATCCCTGTGATAGCTTTAAACTCCACCTCTCTCTCTCTAACCCATATGTAGTAGCTAATAACTCAAAACGTCCTAGGTACCCCTCTATGTCATCGTCTTTTTCAACAAAATGGTCTAAATGAAACCCCATAGCTGAGTTTGAGGCTCCCAGACTGGGCGTAGCATCTGAGTCAAAAGGGCTGGCACCATTTTCAGGAGCCGGGCCTTGTAATTCCAGCTCCCTTAGTCGTAATTCGTGCTCCCTCTGCAACCTTCTATCTTCTGCCTCCCTTTGCTGTCGTTTTTCTTCTGCCTCCCTTTGCTGTCGTTTTTCTTCTGCCTCCCTTTGCTGTCGTTTTTCTTCTGCCTCAATCTGCAGCCTCTTAATTTCTCTATCAGCCTCAATTTGTAACCTCTTCTCTTCAGCTACCTTTCTATCTTCCCTTTCAATATATTTATCACATTCAGCCGTTACATATTGAATTAAAATCTGACCATCCATTCCCATCTCCTTTGCGGTCAGCACAGCAGCTGATCGGAATTTTGCTAGCTCCGCCATACTTTTCAGACAATATAATAATATACAAGCTAAATCTCTAACCAGTAAATACACTAAGTACTTCTTATGACTATAGTCTAACTAATTCTAACTAACCAGTTAACTAATTAATTATCACTGGCTGTGAAGATTCACCAACTTTTATCTGCAGGGACACTTTTAATTTTAAAGGGAATTTCACAATTTTTTCCCCTAATTTTATTTCTCCAACCAGGAGATCCTAATATTACTGTTGGGCTAATTATCCCTGGACAAGACCCCAATGTATGTAGTGGGTTTGATGGTATTGTATGATGGTGATATTACTAAATGTAATGTATGAGGCCAGCTGTGAAGGCTCCTGAGATAAAATGTAGTTGTGAATTGTCAGAAGGCCTTTCTTGCTACCACTACGACCTCACACTTAATTTTTTTTTTCTTAATGAATGTAGCTATGTAAAATGTCTAGGGTAATGATATGTAATGTGGTGTGATAGTTATAGATACACCCACAGATATTTAAGCAGACTAATAATATTTAACAAATATTATAATACACTGAACTAACTCAAGAGTGTAAAATTTTTGATAGAATTATATTACATTTATTTTGTCCTGGATCAAGTTTTATGTTGACCAGAACTTTTTTTTTTAAAAAAAGGATTTAAAAATTATGAAAGAAATGCATGGAATGTTACATAATAAATGCAAGAGTGTACATATATAAGTACTAGACTAGTTAGTTTTATTAAAATGTTCTAGTAGTCATCTACTTGGGAGGATAGTTAATGCTTGTGCTGTTGGGGTGGCCTCATCACACCTGTCTATATTGATTACACAGTGTCCAGTAAATTGCAGGAATTTTATGGGGTATTAGTAACTAAAAGGCATTGGTGAACTTCCAGCAGACCAGAGGCTCACTCATCTTGCATATGTAGCTCTGGTGCTGAAATCTGGTGGTCCCACCTCTCCGTGCTGGCGGGCAATAATAGTGGTCTCTGTCACAACGTACTGCACAGATACACTCGAGTAAAATCACCAACTGAATGGACACCGCCTTGTTGACAACTGAAACTCACAGCTCTGCAATCAAAGTATTGGCTATGTGTCAAAATTCTATTCTCTACCCACGTCTGGACACAACACGGACACAACAACCACATCATACAGACAGGTCAGATCTCTCTGACCAAACAGCACATTTACCATGGTGGTTTTACATCAGATAGGTCCTCCCAGACTATAGATTCTGAAAAATATTTATTAGTTTCCTTCCCTAAAAGTGGATAGGTAATATGTTTCATTATTCTCAACACTTGATCTGTCTTTCCTAACCCTTGCTGGAGTTTATGTATATTGTTGGTCCCTAGACCCTGACTTGGGCGGGGGGTCTAGAGCAAATCCCTACTTGTTTGTAAGGCTAGATTATGATATGGCAGTATCAAATCACTCGAACATTAAACAATATTCAAAATATACAAAGAAATAATTTCAATCTTACCAGATTATGAATAAAGAACACAGAAATGCTAGCAAAACTCAGCTGAGCTGCTGGCTATAGTATGGCATCCCTGAACTTATTTCACTTTCTTTCATTTGGAAATCACCACACTTTAAAATACTGTGTCTATCATCGAACAACTATTGAGGAATGGCCCCACTTGCGCGTCTGAGCGCCGATAAAATGATTGTCTGTGGCCAATCACTGCCTAGGTTTATTTCAAATTCAAATTTCCTACCCTAAGTCATTTCAGTCATGCTTCAGTCAAGTATGGATGTTTATCTGTTAGTCTGTCCGTCTCTACTTGTTTTTTTCAAAAACGTACTTGATTTTTGAACCAACCTTTCTCTCCCCTCCAAAATTTTGTCGTTAAAAGTTATATTTAGACACAGCTCCCACCAATGTCCCCTTCGCTTCCCTACTAAGTAGATTTGAACACCTGCGTCTCGAGGTCGTGTTTTTTTGTGCAAATAGCGACACTTTTTATTCAATACAGTCTGTCGCTGATGTGAACAACACTGTCTTTTGTCATTATCTTCAATATTATCTATCCGTCTGTAAAATTAAGAACATATTAGTTCACTGCTCAGAATGGGCCATCCGGCCAGCTAATTTTTATATTCCTAACATTAATATTACGAAAAAGTTACTTTTTAATTTTTGTAATATTCCAAACATCTGCGTTCTGCCGCTGAATTCAAATCAAAGGCTTGGTATCGCAAAAGCGACCAATAAATGACTGTGGCGTAACATATCCAAGGTCCCTTCTGTCGAGTTCCTTACTTTATGTCAACTTGGGAAACGTGACTTTTCTCCGTTTCCCCCCCAATTGCGTCTCCTTAGCCTTTCTAGTCTCACGCAATCTTTCCAGTCATATTTTTTTCTTTTTATCCGCCGTTCCCCTCCTGTCTAGCAAGTCAATTTTTATGGAGGGTGATGACCCGCGGTCTGGGCGATCATGTACTATCAGCAGCCTACGCATTATGTTTTTATCCTTACATGTTATCTTTGGAGGTATTTTACCGTTGTATCTCTGTCAATTTCACTACATACTCAATATAACTTACATTTTAAATAGCAAGCCTACAGCTTGACTTATCTTTAAAACTTCCCGTAAAATAAGTTATATTAAATAAATCAAAACATCCTGAATTAGAAAATACATACGTATTTCGTCAACACTCAATGATGTATCTAGCGTTATAAGTTTAGTTTTAAAATATTCTCGACTAAGTATTAGCCGTTAAATTAAATTCCTTATAGCTACTAGTTTTAGTAAGCTAAAGATATAATTTATTATGTATTTCCACTGTATGCGTCACTAGAAAATAATACAAACTATAAATTAAGCACTCTGGACACAGGACTAGTTTAGAATGAAATAGGCGATTTTAACACTAAATCACTTTCCAAAATACTAGATATCTATTATATATAATATTAATATACCTCAACCACAGAATATCTGAGAACGTTAAACCACTTCGACCAAACTAAGGCCATCTCTATTTACAGAGATTATTTAGAAATCGAACGAAGGTTGTTCTAGTCTAACTGCAAAGTTACTGAGTGAAATGAAATAGTTTCAAACGTGGGTTAATATTTTAAACCAGACAAAGGATGAACTATTATTTCGTAGAACGAAATGCTCTCCCCTTTCCGGCTTAGACGATACGTTTCACACCTAACATGTCGTAACTGCCACCACTGACCAAGATGTACACGTGTCAGTTTCAAATCTCAGACAACCTGTCTCCAATGCAGGGCAGTTTTCACACTACAGCTGACCATGGCCCACAGTGAGCGCCGTGTCAGTTTGGAGATTTTTCAGACAAATGTCTGAATACTGACCGGTGCAGATGTAAAGTATCACACCTCACCGGGACTTATGCCGAGAAGAAGCTCGCGCGCTCGGTGAGAATGTAGACTATTGTCTACGTCCTATGTTCAGCGAACCGACTTATCACGCCTTCTGACGCCCTGCAGCCCTGACATCTACGTAATATCGTCCTAGCGCGATTCTCAGTTTTGAGAAAGAAACAGGTAAAGTTTAAAAATACTGAAGAAAATATTTTTCGCAACCGAGTGATGCGAAAAATACAGGAAAAACAAGTATGGAAAGAATATAAATGAAAGGATTACGGTGAGAGAATAGGAAGAAGATGTAGGTAATTTAATGACATAAAGACCAACGTGACAATATATATATATGTGTGTGTGTGTGTGTGTGTGTGTGTGTGTGTGTGTGTGTGTGTGTGTGTGTGTGTGTGTGTGTGTGTGTGTGTGTGTGTGTTTTAGGTAGGCGTATTGGCATGTTATTTTGTGTTTGCACTGTTTTTTTTTACAGACTTCATTCGCACATACCTTTTTCATGGACTTTTTGCATGAACGGCTCTATTTTACCCCCCTATGGCCTGTCATCATGTTTACTGGCTGTTGTTTTTTTTTTTCATGAACTGTTTGCATGCATGATACGTACGGACTGTTTTCGTGGACTTTATTGCATTTATAAATCTTATGCGAGCAAGTAACACGACAAAACATGGCGGAGGAAATAATTATTTTGTGCTATTTCTACTGCATATCGTGATGGCGGCACTAATTATCCTGTGGTTATTTCAGTCATTTCCGTTTTTTTTTTTTTGTTCAGAAGTAAATCAATGAGACGCATAGTCTGTGATAAGCAAAGATGCTGCTCTGGCTAAAACAATATGTAGATGCTTATTCATACTTACCCGTATGAATTCTGCTTAATATAAAATGGGGGAAATTCTAGAAATTTTTTTGATAATAATAGACATGAACATTCTTGAAATAAATGCCATTGACAGATGGGCAGAAATGCGCGTTGTTTCAGTCAGCGTGCAATTTAGTTTCCACGCCGCAGATGCGCGGCTTTTCCGTAAAAGATTGCAAGTTTGGTGGGGAAATTTTGTGATAATAGGACGTTACCGCTAAGGAAGTTCTTTAAAAAGAGGAACACTTATGTCGTGTACATAGTCATACTAATGATTTATGTACGACTAACTTTCTTGTTTAGGAATATTTCACGAAATCTAGATTGGTGTCGTCTTTGTTTATAGTATGCGTATTGTATAAAGGTGGTTGCATTCTATTCTACATTGTGTCCGTTGTGTCGACTGGGCATTGACGTCAGTTCGTCTTGTTTTTTTTTCTCCCACTCTTTTCAGTACTGCTTGTAATACTCACGTCTGCTATGTGTGCCTCGGTGTGTGTGCGTGACCCTACCGTCGTGCAGCTTTCTTAACTTGATACATTAAGATCTTACCAGCTTGTGTCTTTACGTACATGGCAGTTTTGTACATAGCTAACTTTAAAAGAATATAACAATATTCTAAGTCTTTTTAAAAAAAAAAACCAAAATTGCGTGGTAAATGGCCGCGTTTTCACATCTGCTAAAGAGACGTTATAACTGTGACCACTTCGGAAAAGGCAGGGGCAAAGTATGATATTTCAGTTGTCAGATCTCGTGTAGTTAACTGTGAATTGCGGTTTATTGTAGCGGTTAGCAGCCCCACCTTTCACTCGAGAGACCGGGGTTCGACTTAAGCGAGGACTCGATTGTTAAAATCTCGGAAGTTGGCAGTCAGTACTTACATTGTTAAGTAAAGTGGTGTATGTATGCCCACCAAACAGACAGTGATAAGAGAAAAGATAATTCTGTTTACAGTTTTTACAAGAAATTCTGCAGTAATGGAATTCTGAAATGTTATCTTGAATGCTCCGAAAAGAGGTTCGTTTACCCGGGACTTGATTAGTCGGGATATGTTTAGCCGGGACGGTTTTTAACAGTATCTTTGAAGTCCTGTTCTAATCCTATCGTCGCTTTTGAAATCTGTCGTTTTTATCCTCGTAAAGCTCAGTAACGTTTATACTAAATGTTATCCTTCATTCGTGCTTTGAGGAGAAAATGCTGATTTTAGAATGTGGCTTGCTTAATAAGCAAGAAGTGTATTCACTCACTTATCTGTAGACCCATAGTTGGCCCAGTGGGCATTAATACACGTTTTATTATAAATTTTAATATACAGTCACATCTGATTGTTCTTATATGAGACACTGGGCTTTAATGGGTTAAATTCCGTTGGCTGGATTGTCAGCTGTCTCTCGCTCTCATTGTGATAATGGTTTCATTTTTCGGGAAGAATTATCTAGTTGTAATTATATATCAGTGGCGTCTCGCAAGTTAGGTGTCAGCAGTCACATCTGACACCGGGGGGAAACTCCCTATATGCCGACCTGGGTGAACAAAAGTGTGTGAGAGCCACCAACATCTGACACCGCTCTTGTCACAAGCTGACATAGTTCCGTGTTATTTATTAATAAATTAGCAAGTAACTAGTCGAGAAATTACGGAAAAGAATTGTGGTGTGCGATTTTATGTCCTAAGATTAGCGCCGCCATTTCTCGTGTATTAAGTTGCTTCCTTTTTATTCCTTCCACCGTGCATGTAAACTTATAAACACACACACAGACACGTGGAGCCTGTAATTAACAAACACACACTTTAAAAATAAAACCTGAGAAGTGGCTGAATGTAAAATAAAATACCATAAAACGAAACCTATGCCGAGAATCGAACGCAGAACTTTAGCTTGGAAAGCAAACGATCTAAGTTGTTGTTTTTTTTTTTTAATCCTAAATGTTTTACCGGTTGCCTTCCACAGTCAGCGTTGCGTTTGTTACTTGCATGACATGCCAAGCAAACGACTACATTACAATATGTGTTGGTCGAACACATTTTCAAAGCGACGGAAGCTGAGCTTGGTTGATGTAATAAAGGAAAAGTAATTTTTAAAAATGGAATTAAAACTGAATCAGTTATCAGATATATTCTATCCGGCCAAAGAATAAGGGACTATTTTTTTGGTTTTACTTTCGGATTGCATTTTGTTATTGTTGTTGATTACAACATTGTGAAAACCTAAAAATGTGACACATTTTAGTTGATTTGTTAGTTAAATAGGTTCACAGTCACGTGATTTTGAGCGTTTTTGGTCATATTCACAGTTTACGTTTCAGTACTTGGTGTGTGTCAAGTGGCGCTCCATAAAATCGTTGTCGGTTCCCTGTGTCTTCCTTTGTAAGGTCTGGATATTAACAAATCGCTCCCGAGATCTTTACCAGATTCCTATGCGGCCATCAACTGGATCATTGCAGAATCTGCTCTCGTCTGTGACAGAAACGCTCTGTCATTCTCAATAGCGCCAGATGATATCGTCATGCTCCCGCTTGCAGACAGTTTAAACTGGTCGCTGAACTGGACGCCTACATATGAGGTATCCTGCAACCTGCCGTCTTTATATATATTATTTAAAAAAAAAAGGATCCAGTTACACGTCCATTGATGTATATTGGGAATATGGTGTTAGGCCCATATTTTCTTGACCATCGGCACTGTCGTGAAATATTCTAATCCACATATATAAATTATCATGTAAATGTAAAGCCTAACAAATAACTTCAATAAAAGGAAAGAAGAATGGTAAAGAACAGTGCTGTCACAATGACTGTACTCGAAATCCCCCTTGTTTTCTACTTCGTCTGCAAATTGTAACGCTTTCACGTTGATAGTAAAAGCCTACTGTATCACTACACGCTTTCTTCAATGGAACGTGTACTGCCTTTCTAAGAAAAACCTTGAGATACGCAAGCTGATCAATGACCTAGATTTAATATTTCATTCATTCCATTTTATACACGGCGTAACTAAAAGACAGATGAAAGTAGGAGAGAGAGAGGGACGACTGAAGGCAGGAAGCATGCAACACTACACGCGTCGCGCGATTAATAGTAACGCCAATCCCACGTGTAAGGCCAGCACTAACTTTTTTTTCAAATAAACAGTGTCAGAAAAGCACTACTACTACTACAAGAATCAGGTTTAAAAACATGAAAAATGCTTATTAGGAAATATGAAATTCTACTGAATTACATCTAAGCTCCTGAAAGTACAGAAGACACCCTATGACAAAGAAGTGAACGCGTGGTAAAAAACAAAAATACGACTATCTTTGGAAAACACATATTTTGAACGCCACCATGTAGCTCGCTTTAACTTATATATTATTGTACGGCAGGACTTGCTAGCCAAGAATATGTTATGTGTTACGCCTTTAGTCTGTTAATAAAATAATTATGGCCAAAATACAATAGTGGGGGTGCCTGACAGCATGAAATCATTTCTGCTCATAAAATTTTTTTTATAACGTGTTTGAAAAACATTACGTTACGGAAATAGCCTACCATGTTAACTCCTATTTGATTGGCGGGAATGAGATGTAAGACTAAACAGGATTAGTTGGACTGCAAATACTAGTTTTTGTTGTTATGGGAAACGAATAGAAGGGGTACTTTTTTGAAAAGATGTGTAGACATGGCATGATTGGTTAGATCTGCCAATATAGTCAGTTCAGAGCGTCTGTTCCGTGCCACATCTTGTAATAAACCTATTAAGAACAGTGCGTTGAGCACCAGTGCATATTTTTTTTCTAAAATAAAAGCCTGGGACAAGAGGCAGATCGGAATTTGTGCCTATTCATTGCCAGTCAACGAAACTGTTTATTATTTCCATTGAATTGTGGTAAGCTGAAATATTTGATATCTTTTTAATGAAAATTGAATGTGAATTGATGATTTATGTCTATATATATGTGTGTAGTTCAGTGGCCAACTTGAGAAAAGCCTAAATATTGCTCCAACCTGAATAGGAGGTGTCGGAAAAAAGTAAAACTGCATGGGATTGCCAAACAGTACACTGACACCTATCTTATGGACTAGGAAGAAATAATGCTGGAATGGCAGAGGCGTAGTAACCATTAGGAAGGAGTATACTGGTGTAATTTGTTTCAGATGAAGCTAGCAGTGGCCTACAGCACTGAACACAAGTGTTTGTTATGTATTGTGCTCATTGTGGAAATGGATTATGACTTAGTTTTGAAATAGGAGGTACAACCTTCTTGTTTCAGGGACGGTGGTCAAAAGTCATTGAGGCAGCATTTGGCCTGAGTTACTGAATCCTGAGGCTGACAGCATACTACTGGGTCCAGATAGCGACCAGTGAGGTGGCTCCAGAACTCATTGAAGTAATCGAGCAGAGGAGTCTTTTTCTGCAGTCATCACGAAAGTTAAGAAAGTGTGGCCATGGAGCCCAAAATTATGTGCCCCCCCCCCCCCCCCCCTCTCTAAAATTGACAGTAAATAAAGAGGGAATATAAACTGTTTAAATTGACAGGAACTGTGAACTTTTCCCAATGATAAGACACTTGAAGTCATGATGACAAACAACACTCTAGCTTGAAAAACAAAACCAGTATTAACTCATATTACTACTTCACAACTTACACACATAAGATAAGAATAATAAAATATGTCAATAACAAGAGTAAATTGATAAACTGTGTACATACTACTTGTAAGAATATTGATTGTGATTCCTGGTTCACTGTGTAGTTGAATCAGGATATCTCTATGTAAAGAAATTAATACATATATATATATTTGACTTTTCAAACTGACTCTTTTAAGATAGTCTTATAGAGTGTTACATGTGTGTGAGTGTCACAGTGTTGTAAAGTGCTGTGGAATAAATTAAATTGTTTATCTGTCTGTTGTTGTTGTGACTTACACTTCATCATATACATACCCTAGACATATAACGTAGTCATCACAATATTCCAGAATAATTCTGACTGAGGTATACATATGTGGCAGCAAGTAAGGTTATCTGTAAAACACTACACCTATTAGATACAGATACCTTCACAGCTGATCTCAGTCAGTACACTAAGTCCCCTATAGATATTTATAAATCCCACTTTACCACATATATTGGGGTCCGGTCCGGGATATTGAACTTTCTCCTGTTATATATATTGGGAATTATAAGAATTAAAAGGTATCCTTGGGTGGAATTAAATAAGGTTGAGCTCTCAGTGCCTGTGGTGTCATTAAATAAATAATTATAGATTATATTGTTTAGTTAGATATTATTTACATTTACCTGTTAGAAAATGGCGGACCTGGCCAAATTTCGATCTGCTGCTGTACAGACTGCAAAAGAGTTAGGAATGGACGGGCAAATTATGATTTCTTATGTCACTGCTGAATGTGACAAATATATTGAACGGGAAGAAAGAAGATTAGAAAAAGAGGCCGAAAGAAAGTTAGAGGCTGAAAAGGAAATTAAGAGGATACAGTTTGAGGCTGAGGCTGAGACTAAGAGGTTGCAGATTGAGGCTGACAAAGAGGCTAAGAAATTGGAAGTAGAGGAAAGAAGATTGGCTGCAGAAAGGGAAGACAAGCGATTAGCTGCAGAAAGGGAATCAGAAGATAAAAGATTACAAAGGGAACATGAGTTACGACTAAGGGAGTTTGAGTTTCAAGGCCATGCTCCTGAAAATGGTGCCAGTCCCTTTGCCTCTGATGCCACTGCTAGCCAGGGAGCCTCAACCTCAGCTATGAATTTTCATTTAGATCATTTTGTTGAGAAAGACGATGATATTGAGAGCTATCTAAATAGATATGAACTATTAGCTACCACATATGGGTTAGAGAGAGAAAGGTGGAGCTTAAAGTTATCTCAAGGACTTCGTGGGGCAGCTTATGAAGTTTTTGCTAAAATGAGCAGAGGTGATCAGGAAAATTATGACATGCTAAAGCAGGCTCTTTTGTTAAGATATGAAAAGAACGCAGAATTTTATAGGAAAAAATTTAGGAATGCTAAACTACTGTCAGGTGAAACCTATCACCAGTTCTCTGCACGAATAGAGACATACTTGGAGAAATGGACTTCTCTGGGGAAAACCCAAGATCTTAAGGAAATGATCCTTATAGAACAATTAAGAGAGTCCATGGCTCCAGACCTGAGAAAGTTTCTCATGGAACAAGGTGCAGAGAGGCTGGGTGAGTTGCTAAATGTTGCTGAAAGGTATCAAGCAGCTCAAGCAGAGGTAACAGGTAATAAAAAAGAAACAGGTGGATAATTTTAGGGCACCACAGAACTTTAATAAATTTGATCCTAGGGATCAAAACAAAGGTAAGCACCAGTTTGATAGGCCACGGTATGACAATAAAAATAAAACCCCACAATTCGATGAAAGGAAATATGATGAAAGAAAATCTTTCAACCAAGGAAAAAAGGTGGTGTAAAAATTGTCAGATGGACAATCATGACACTGACCGTTGCAGAAGGAAACCTGTGTATATGGCCACCCTTCAGGTCAGGTCGACCTCAAGACAGGAGGAGGATATTATGTTGGATACCACTCCAGAAGAGATGAGGAAGGCACAGGCTGGGGATAAGACCCTCAAGCCTTGTTTCAGGAAATTGTCAACTTGTCATACAACTCCAGGCAAGGGAGATTTTTACATGAAAAACAAGTTGATGTATAGGAAGACTGGAGCTAGATCCAAAGGTCAGGGACAGCTGGTACTTCCTAAAAGATATAGGGCAGAATTAATAAGGAGCCTACATGTGAAACCAGATGGGGACCATGAGAAAATAGGTACCATCATCCAAAAGGTGGCTCACAATTATTATTGGCCCAAGGCAAGATGGGACATTGAGAATTTTGTAGAAAGGTGTAGCATAGCACATGAGGGAACACCCACAAGTGGGAACATTGATCAGGACCTGGACACGCCATGGGGCAAAATTAGGCCTGATAATAAAAGGAAAAATAAATTTGATAAAGTGGACCAAATGGAATGGGAAGCCCCTTTTCACGGACAAGCTTCACTTAACTGTTTTACAATGGCCACTATGCGGAGAGTGCAAAAAGATGTCTTACCCCAGGATAAGCCGAAAATCCCTCAATCGGACTTAAACAAACTGGAGGAAGAAGATGTAGAGAGGAAATCTCTCATCAAGAATTTTAAGTGGGGAGAAAGCCCCAAGAGGAAAATTGGTAGCGGTCGTTTTGTGAATGATAATTCTGGGAAGAAAAATCATCACTATAGAGCTTCCAGTGGAAGAGACCATATCGGTCCATGGACAAATAGGTCCACAAAATTAAAGGTCCATATGTAGCTCTGTTAAGAACGTGGACTGATGAAAAAGCAGAGGAAAATATCACATCCTCATACCAATATGTGAATGAGCTGACCACTCGTTTAAAAACTGGCTGGAAACTTGCCAATGAAAATTTGAAACAAGCCAGGAAGAAACATGCTGCCTATTATAACAGGAAGGCGAAAGACAGAGATTTGGCTGTGGGAGAGAAGGTACTGCTTCTTCTCCCCGGGAGTCAGAATAAGTTACAGATTGGATGGCAAGGTCCATATACAGTTCTAGAGAAGGTGTCTAGAACAAATTATAAGATAGATAAGAAGGGGAAAGAAAAAATCTATCATGTGAATCTCCTGAAGAAATATTTGGAAAGAGAACATCAGGAAGAGACACACTTGTTGACCTTGTCCATTGCCATGGAGATGAAAAAGGAACCACTTTCATCATTTGAATATCCATTACACCCTGTGAGACAGCGGCACAGGTGAAAATCAGTACACATTTAACGAAAACTCAGAAAGAGAGAGTGCAACAGGTTCTAGATAATCATGCAGAGGTGTTAACAGACCGACCAGGGCATACAAACTTATTGGAATATGATATGAAACTGATAGACCCCACACCTGTCTGTATGAAAACATATTCGATTCCTTTTGCTAAGGAGAAAGCTTTGAAGGAAGAGATAGACTATTTGTTGAAGGAAGGAATTATTTCACACAGTGAATCTTCGTATAGTTCCGATGTTGTACTCTTAAGGAAGCCCTCTGGAGAACATAGACTCTGTATAGATTACAGGAGACTGAATGCTATTACAGAAGGACAGGTGGATCCATTGCCGGATACAAATCAGTTGTTTGCCAGGCTAAATAAAGCTAAATATTTCTCAAAAGTGGATCTGAGTAAAGGATACTAGCAGATTCCAGTAAAACCTGAGATCAGACAAAATTGTTGGATGTAAACATTTCGGAGGAACGTAATGAATCCCTGAGTTGCCTCTTTGATTGAGGATATTCCGAATGTTTCATACAGGCTAATAAGAAGATTATGGGATCCCCTACGAAAACTCTGCTATCACCAGGTATATGTTATCTCCTCATAACGTACATTTTGAGGAAAATCTAATGTTCTCTGGACATGTCATTGCGCAGACTCAGAGAAGAGAAATGGTGAATACGGGTTGTGAAGCAGCATTAAGACAAGCAGTCACACTTGCGGCTGTTCAGTAACATAACCGAAAAATATTATTGGTTGTAGAGGTCTGAGGCAGATTTCATGAGTAGTGCTTACTCTGAATGGACCCAACTACATAAAACCATGATAGCACAACAGCAGAGTAAAGTCAAGTTGACTTACATTTATCTATGTGTATATAGAATAAAGGACTGACATAAGATGTCTGTTTTAAGAGGGGAGATGTCGTGAAATATTCTAATCCACATATATAAATTAAAACGTAAATGTAAAGCCTAACAAATAACTTCAATAAAAGGAAAGAAGAATGGTAAAGAACAGTGCTGTCACAATGACTGTACTCGAAATCCCCCTTGTTTTCTACTTCGTCTGCAAATTGTAACGCTTTCACGTTGATAGTAAAAGCCTACTGTATCACTACACGCTTTCTTCAATGAAACGTGTACTGCCTTTCTAAGAAAAACCTTGAGATACGCAAGCTGATCAATGACCTAGATTTAATATTTCATTCATTCCATTTTATACACGGCGTAACTAAAAGACAGATGAAAGTAGGAGAGAGAGAGGGACGACTGAAGGCAGGAAGCATGCAACACTACACGCGTCGCGCGATTAATAGTAACGCCAATCCCACGTGTAAGGCCAGCACTAACTTTTTTTTTCAAATAAACAGTGTCAGAAAAACACTACTACTACTACAAGAATCAGGTTTAAAAACATGAAAAAATGCTTATTAGGAAATATGAAATTCTACTGAATTACATCTAAGCTCCTGAAAGTACAGAAGACACCCTATGACAAAGAAGTGAACGCGTGGTAAAAAAACAAATATACGACTATCTTTGGAAAACACATATTTTGAACGCCACCATGTAGCTCGCTTTAACTTATATATTATTGTACGGCAGGACTTGCTAGCCAAGAATATGTTATGTGTTACGCCTTTAGTCTGTTAATAAAATAATTATGGCCAAAATACAATAGTGGGGGTGCCTGACAGCATGAAATCATTTCTGCTCATAAAATTTTTTTTTATAACGTGTTTGAAAAACATTACGTTACGGAAATAGCCTACCATGTTAACTCCTATTTGATTGGCGGGAATGAGATGTAAGACTAAACACGATTAGTTGGACTGCAAATACTAGTTTTTTTGTTGTTATGGGAAACGAATAGAAGGGGTACTTTTTTGAAAAGATGTGTAGACATGGCATGATTGGTTAGATCTGCCAATATAGTCAGTTCAGAGCGTCTGTTCCGTGCCACATCTTGTAATAAACCTATTAAGAACAGTGCGTTGAGCACCAGTGCATATTTTTTTTCTAAAATAAAAGCCTGGGACAAGAGGCAGATCGGAATTTGTGCCTATTCATTGCCAGTCAACGAAACTGTTTATTATTTCCATTGAATTGTGGTAAGCTGAAATATTTGATATCTTTTTAATGAAAATTGAATGTGAATTGATGATTTATGTCTATATATATGTGTGTAGTTCAGTGGCCAACTTGAGAAAAGCCTAAATATTGCTCCAACCTGAATAGGAGGTGTCGGAAAAAAGTAAAACTGCATGGGATTGCCAAACAGTACACTGACACCTATCTTATGGACTAGGAAGAAAATGCTGGAATGGCAGAGGCGTAGTAAACCATTAGGAAGGAGTATACTGGTGTAATTTGTTTCAGATGAAGCTAGCAGTGGCCTACAGCACTGAACACAAGTGTTTGTTATGTATTGTGCTCATTGTGGAAATGGATTATGACTTAGTTTTGAAATAGGAGGTACAACCTTCTTGTTTCAGGGACGGTGGTCAAAAGTCATTGAGGCAGCATTTGGCCTGAGTTACTGAATCCTGAGGCTGACAGCATACTACTGGGTCCAGATAGCGACCAGTGAGGTGGCTCCAGAACTCATTGAAGTAATCGAGCAGAGGAGTCTTTTACTGCAGTCATCACGAAAGTTAAGAAAGTGTGGCCATGGAGCTCAACATTATGTGCCCCCCCCCCCCCCCCCCCCACCCACCCCCCACACCCCCCCTCCACTCCCCCCCCCACCCAACGCCACCCCCCCCCCCCCCCCCCCCCCCTCTAATTGACAGTAAATAAAGAGGGAATATAAACTGTTTAAATTGACAGGAACTGTGAACTTTTCCCAATGATAAGACACTTGAAGTCATGATGACAAACAACACTCTAGCTTGAAAAACAAAACCAGTATTAACTCATATTACTACTTCACAACTTACACACATAAGATAAGAATAATAAAATATGTCAATAACAAGAGTAAATTGATAAACTGTGTACATACTACTTGTAAGAATATTGATTGTGATTCATGGTTCACTGTGTAGTTGAATCAGGATATCTCTGTGTAAAGAAATTAATACATATATATATTTGACTTTTCAAACTGACTCTTTTAAGATAGTCTTATAGAGTGTTACATGTGTGTGAGTGTCACAGTGTTGTAAAGTGCTGTGGAATAAATTAAATTGTTTATCTGTCTGTTGTTGTTGTGACTTACACTTCATCATATACATACCCTAGACATATAACGTAGTCATCACAATATTCCAGAATAATTCTGACTGAGGTATACATATGTGGCAGCAAGTAAGGTTATCTGTAAAACACTACACCTATTAGATACAGATACCTTCACAGCTGATCTCAGTCAGTACACTAAGTCCCCTATAGATATTTATAAATCCCACTTTACCACAGGCACACTAGGGATGATGTGGTCAGCATCACGCAGGCCACCTTAACGAGTTGCTCTGGTACCCAATTCGCGAAGCTAGGTCGACCCCGGAGCCGTTAGCGGTCTAAGAAATCCCACCTCAACTGGGGACTTATATATACATGCACCATAATTTTGTTTTGCCGTAACGCGCCACTGATTAGATCGAAGTAGAAGACTAGTATATTGTTAGATATAAATATGTTATTGTAAATTTGTTAACAACCTCGTGTAATTCCCGGAGATCTCTGAAGAGACAAAGAAAGGATAAGCCAACAGCATCATCAGGAATGTCCTTCAGGACGACTAATGTGAGGTTGGGCATGAGGTTGGCAGCCTCCCCATGTAAAACAAATAGCTATAGAAACCACTGTTGTAAGAGCAAGTGAATGCTTGGTGCAGGCGTCCTGTAAGGGGACCAGCTGTAGTGATGACACCATGCTCCATAAGGAGCGCAAAGTAAAAGGATGAATAATAAAATTTGTAACAGAAAGATTGGATCGTTTCATTAACACATTAGCGCAGTGGTTAGTGTACTGGCTTCCTTGCTCGGTGGTCCATGGTTCGATCCCCAGTTGAGGTGGGATTTTTTAGACCGCAGACGGCTCCGGGGTCGACCCAGCATCATGAATTGGGTACCAGAACAACTCTGGGAAGGTTAAGGCGGCCGGCGGGATGCTGACCACATCACCCCTAATGTGCCGATGGTCAAGAAAATACGGGCCTAACACCGTATTCCCAATATGCCTCAATAGGCGTGTAACGTGATCCTTTACCTTTTACCATTAACACATTCATTTCTGTTTGTTCTTTCTTCCCCCGTGAGTGCTTTCCTGCCACTAAACTCTTAACTTTTAACAGCGACAAGTCATGTAACTAGTGAACTTGTCAGCTTCTAAGAGAAGGGTAATCTCTTTTATCGGCATTAGAGATGAGGCTTAACTTATCAGCTGAAAAATGCCACAGAATTATATACGTTGAAAAAAATAAATAACTAAAAACCAAACCAAAAAGACAGGATCAAAGGATTATAAAGATATATATACGAGGATGTAATCTTAAAAGCGGACATAGCCCTGGGTATTTGAAACAGAAAAATGAGATGCATTAAATATTCATGATATATTAAATCAGCAGTCATGTCATGTCATGTAAAGAGCTCAGTTTTAGATGTACTTCTGCATGTGGAATTAAGACATTAATCACTTAATTTAAATTTAAAAAAAATCAAGAGGGAAAAATAAATAGCAGTTATAAAAGTCTTACGAAGAAAGAAAATATCAGAAAAGATGGGCTATGCACGAAGAGTTGAAGGCAGGCTTACATAACATGTGTAGAATATATTGTCACGTCTCCCAGGGTTGGTCAGTGCATTCTGATGTGGTTTATGGTTTTTGACACAGTTTTTTTAGTTTGAGCTTTGGGGATGGGGATAAATCTTAAGAGGGACTTTGAAGGTCATGTTCGTTTGTTATCCGAACAAGAGCTCGGATGGTTGTCGCACGGATTTAAATCCAGCGTTGCCAGAGTAAAGTTGGATGTTTGACCTAATATGGAAACGTTACCTTACATCCTCGGTATTTCAGACAAAGTGACGAATGTCGAGGTGTTCTCACGTGCTGGCCTTTAAAGCATATATACACTACTTCGACAGCGCAGACTACGCTGGCTTGGCCATGTCCGCCGCATGGAAGATGGTCGCATCCCGAAAGATATCTTCTACGAACAACTGGCAGATGGCAAAAGAACAGTTGGGCGACCACAGCTGAGATTCAAAGATGTATGCAAGAGAGACATGAGGGCACTGGACATAAATCCAGCAACCTGGGAGGATGAAGCTGCTGATCGCACCAAGTGGCAATGCTGTCACGGCGCCACTTAAGATTGGGCGAAAAGAACCTCTCAAGGCAAGCAGAAGAAAACGTCAAAAGGAACACCAGGAAAATAAGCAGCTGAGGGCTGTCACGTCAGGGGCGTATTCCTATAGTCAGTTATGGCTGAAGGGGCTATTATTATTATTACGTTACTGTCAGTGACGGGGAAGTTAGTTATGTCAGATGTCTTCTCATATTTGGTAAGACCAATATATAATGAAAAGAGAATTTAGGAGTACTCGCGGGCGTCTGCGGGGAGGGGAGGAGGAGGCGAAGAGATTTGTCCCTGCCCTGGATTTCATAACCTAAAAATATTTGTAACCCTCATTTATTTTTATAATTTAGAATGAAACCTTGCTTTTTTTTTTAAATGTGCAAAGCTGTTGAGCGTCAGTTATCGTATAACAAACCGCTGGTATTAAATTAGACTTGATAGCCCAGGATACCTTTTTTTCGAGAAGTTTCCTGTGTGCGCAGAAACATTGCTCGCATAGTTTTGAGTTCACTGAAACTGAGGACAATAACAGAAGGAACACTTAGAAACACACGCCGTGTTGTTCCCGGAGGGTATCAGAAGATGGACAGACAGAATATTACTAGTACTTCGTCAGACATGTCTTTAGAGGCGACTAATATGAGAATGTTGCATGGCACTGGTAACATCATCATATAAAATCACGTGCTACTGAAACCACCACTACAGGAGCACATTGATGCTTTAGTGTAGGCTTCCTGCCACTGGATGAGGGGCAAGTCAATTCTGCGCGCTCCTTAGGAATAAGAAGTTGAATAATTGAATGAATGTAGAAGCGTCACTAGTTCAATATAATTCAGTGCTTACTTATTTTAATTGATCGTTTTATAGGTCTCGGGTTTACGTCTTTTATTTTCTGTGAATGAGTGGGGAAGTTACACACATCGGATGCCTTCTCCTTGTTAGGGCCAGTATATGGTAGTATGAAAAAACGTACAAGCAATGTCTGTGATGGGAGTTACATAGGTAATTTTTTTTCTCCATACAGTACATGGCAATAAGAAAACTTACAAGTACTGTCTGTGGTGGGGAAGTTACATACGTCATTTCTTGTTTTCTCCATACAGTACATGGTAATAAGAAAACGTACAAGTACTCTGTGTGATGGGGAAGTTACATACGTCATTTCTTGTTTTCTCCATACAGTACATGGTAATAAGAAAACGTACAAGTACTTTGTGTGATGGGGAAGTTACATACGTCATTTTTTCCCCTTACTACAGTACATGATAATAAGAAAAAGTACAAGTACTCTCTGTGATGAGGAAGTTACAAACGTCATTTTTGTTTTTCTCTCCTTACAGTACATGGTAATAATATAACTTATAGGTATTGTCTGTGATGAGACAGTCTACGCCAGCCGTCTTCTCCTTACAAGGGCAGTATATGGTAAAAAAGAAAAGTTACAAGTACTATCTAATATGGGGGGGGGGGGGGTGGGGGGGGGGGGGGGAGGAAGAAGAAATACGTGTGAGGTGTCTTCTCCTAGGTAGGGTAATATGTGGTAACAAGAACACGTAAAAGTATTGTCTATGATGGGGAAGTTACAAATGTGTACGGTGTCTTCTCCTTTAGTCTTCCCCTTGGCAAGGGCAGCATGTGGTAATGCAAGGACTGCCTATGACTGGGAGAGTTACGTATATCAGTTGCCTTCTCCTTGATAGGGATAGCATATGATAATCAGGGCCGTCTTAACAGCATAGTTGGCCCCGGGCAACGCAATGCACTGGGCCCCTAACACCCTACCCACCCACGGGAATAAAAATGATGCCTTATGAACAGTATGACAGCATCCCAGCATGGGGCCCCTAGAATCGTGGGGCCCCTGCCCAGTGTGCCCATTCATTAAGACGGAACTGATGATAATAAGACAAGTTAAAAGTACAGTCTGTGTGGGAAATTACATATGCGAGGTGTCTACTCCTTGGTAAAGACAGTATATAATAATAAGGAAAGTTACAGGTATTGTTTATGGGTGAAGTGCGAGGTGTCTTGTCCTTGGTAGGGTCAGTACATGACAATAAATGCCACCAGTAACGTATGTGTGTGGGGGAGTTCCGCATGTCAAATGACTGCTCCTAGGACGGGCCAGTGATGGCAGGTTACTTTAATTTTCGGTGACACATTTTGCTTCTTGTCGCCGTGACCGAGGAGGATATTATGACCTTTAAAAAAGAAAAAACGCGCGCACACACACACGCACAGACGCACACACACGCACGCACACACCCACTCACGCACACACTCACACACCCACACTTTTATTTAATTTGATATGAACGTTGTTTGGATGTTTTAGATCTCTCGCGCCCTTGGTTCACTTGGTTTAAGATGACATAGGGAGCTGAAATTTTTCACACGACCATCTATCATGGTACATTTTAAACTCTCATTGTTTGAAGGAATCTCTGAGTGACTTGTCCCGGGGCCCGCCATACACAAATTAAAGCCGAATTCTGCGTAACGATCAAACCACCCTTTCATCAATAACGGAAATGTCGTACCGTGAACATGTCTTACGCGAATTCTTGTTTCTGCATTTTTCGATCGTGCACTTTGACAGAGATGGGTCATCAGGTGTATACAGTGTGGCCAAGAATAGCACTCCCACCTGTCCTATTTATTTATTCTCGTATTTAAAACGTTATTCCTTTGTCCCCTCATGTCCTGTTGAGATGCATGGAGGCATATCTGGAGTCATCCTTATATGACCACCATCTATGCACAATGCTACAATATACGTACGTGGAAGTGAACCTCTGTCTGTGAGGCTAATTACATCCTCATTGACTCTTTAAATCATCCACACACTTCCAGGGAATCCCCCTGGGGTTAAACTTGATGAGAACCCAGCATTGCACACTAAGCTTGGAGAAGTCACTTGAACCTCTGGCGTAATTCTATGGCTTTGACTTGGTTGACTGCATGCAGAAGGATCTCACTGTGGACCCAGTGATAGGCAGGGGAAGCTGAGAGATAACTCTGTACAGGACGTGACAATTCCTTGTGAGAGCCCAGAACCAGAGTACAGTATTTTGGCTCTGCATAGTTGCAGAACCCCCCTTGGATGGCGGGGAATGCACAGTATGCCACGCACTTCTTACTCCTAGCTTGAGACCAGATGTAACGATCCTTTAAATGCAAGCCAAGCTGGAGAAACTGGGGCTCATGACTTCAACTCAACACGTTTCAGAATGGCAGAAAAGCCGAAGGAAAAGCCTAGATCTACAGTTGTAGATAATACCAAGGAGTCTTCAACGTGGTATTGGCTGCTAAAGGGCGAGGAGCTCAGCAGCGCTAGTTAAACAACAACAACAACATATCCTGTTTTTTTCTTATTAGGTCCGTATTTCAGCAGAGAGGACAATCACGTCCTGTGAGATGAGGTACTTAAGAAAAGCCATTAATGTTACCAGGAGGGACAGAATGAAGAATGATGATGTCAGAGAAATTGTATGAACTACATCCTGCATCGTGTATCTGGTAAGTCCTGTAGCAGATACTGCCGTAGATGAGTGTCGTGTTAGAGACTTTACTATACTAGGTCCAGCATCGAGAGGTGGGATGACTTGTTTCCTTTCTCGCTACCCTTTTCCTTCCCTAACTCAAGAGCAAAGTCAGGTACCCATTTACAGCTGGGTAGACTGGAGCGTGTCGATACCGCGAATCAAACCCGGTACCTTTGCCGCGAGAGACCAGCGCTCTAACCGTTGTGTCAGTCAAATCATGATAATTGAGCCCTATAAATTTCCACTACGCGCCTATAACAGTAGAAGATCTGGTTTCAGAGCACGGTGAAGACCAAGGGTCAGACGGATAAACAACATCACGTAAGTCCTACAACAACATCACATAAGTCCTACAACAGCAGGGGATCACAGAAGCCAATTACGGCACACTTGGATCAAGAACGCAAACTTCAGCTTCCCACTACGGCTTCACAGCTTCCCACTACGGCTTCACAGCTTCCCACTACGGCTTCACAGCTTCCCACTATGGCTTCACAGCTTCCCACTACGCTTCACAGCTTCAGCGGAACGAAAATGTCAAATGTGTCAGCAGCTATTTTACATATATATATATTAACAAATAAAACGGTATTGAATCAGTTTTACAAATTAACGGTACACAGGAAGCACGGGACATTTCGGGTTTTACCCTTCGTCAGCCACAGTTGCTAACCGGCAAAAAGGACAAGAAATATAGACGTGTAAAAGACAAATACTATAGAGTACTATAGACAATGCAAACACGTAATACACACATTAACACAGATAAAGAGCAATAATAAAGCAAAGAAACATAAAACCGAAAAGAATTAATCAGTTCTAGAAATTTAACAATTAACGAAAATCAAAAGCAGGAAATTACATTCGCAATTAATTAATTAATTTATTTATTTTACGTGTATCCTTGGTTACATTAGGGCCTCTCTGTGCACCTCTCCATGTCACTGCGCATTGACACTGTCGCTGGCAGGATGTTTTCATTGGTTGTTCGTGTGTGTCGTGACGTTTTTAATACTATTTGACATAAAGCATAACTATGTAAATCATGTCGTAAAACAGCTTTAAACAAGATATGACAGATATTACTTTTAAAATGAATAAGACAGATATTATTTTTAAAATGAACCAATGAAACGTTGTTAATCTCATGGACGAAACGTCTTATCAGCATAAATAACTTAAATCACATACATTATGTGGTTGGGTGAGGAGAGAAAGGGAATGCAGAAACAAGATAACACACAAACACCCATATATATATATATATATATATATATATATATATATATATATATATATATATATATATATATATATATATATATATATATATATATATATATATATATATATATATTAACATAATATTTATACATTGTTAATATTAACTTTCCTAAACGAATAAAAAGAAATGTATCTTTTCAGTGACTGAATGAGTTAGCGATATATTAACTTCGCACCGCATTTTCACGTTTCACGCCGTGCGTTCCAGTGCATACTTTGATGTAATGGCAGTGTCGGCATTACCGTTTGTGTACAGGAAATGCACAAAACTGCGCATACAGACTAGGGCGCAAGAATGTACAGATGTCGAAATTTTGAATTGTACGTACAGACCAAAGCATTTATCTTGATTATATTTCACTCTCAAGACTTATTGATATTGGCCCTATCGAGTTTTAGTGTAAAAGGAAACAAATCACTCGTAGGTATGATCACGTGAGTTTAATCACTTAAATGAAACTCCTGAAGCCGACTGAAAAGCTAGTGGGGTCTTGGTCAATGGTATGTTTAAGACTACTCGAAAATTCCCCGGCCATAACAATGTTATCTTGGCAGTGCTTTCAGACGTACTGCCCAAGGACATGTGTGAATAAATATTTTTTGTTCACT
Source organism: Oreohelix idahoensis (assembly GCA_024509875.1). Classification (NCBI taxonomy): domain Eukaryota; kingdom Metazoa; phylum Mollusca; class Gastropoda; order Stylommatophora; family Oreohelicidae; genus Oreohelix; species Oreohelix idahoensis. The sequence continues at coordinate 265,894 of JAMPIV010022480.1, read as the reverse complement.
TGAACAGCATTGAACTCACGTCGCTGTCTCTCGACATCATATAACCCAGAAAAAGTTCATGCAGTTCAGAATTGTCGCAACTGATGAATCGTAGGAGAACAGGGTTATGGGTTAAGCATATTTTGACAGGGTGACGACCCTACCAGCTGCTTGTGTTGCATCCATAAGGTTCTCCTCAGAGATTGAATGGTCAGAAACATTAGAAATAAAACATAGATTAGATAGATAGAGATAGATAGAGATAGATAGAGATAGATAGAGATAGATAGAAAGATAGATAGATAAATAGATAGATTAGATAGATAGATAGATAGATAGATAGATAGATAGATAGACATATAGATAGATAGATAGATTAGATAGATAGATTAGATAGATAGATTAGATATATAGATATAGATAGATTAGATAGATATATAGATTAGATAGATCGATTAGATAGATAGATAAATAGATATAGATATAGATAGATAGATAAATAGATATATAGATAGATAGATAGATAGATAGATAGATACATAGATAGATAGATAGATAGATAGATAGATAGATAGATAGATAGATAGATAGATAGATAGATAGATAGATAGATAGATAGATAGATAGATAGATAGATAGATAGATAGATAGAGATAGATAGATAGATAGATAGATAGATAGATAGATAGATAGATAGATAGATAGATAGATAGATAGATAGATAGATAGATAGATATATAGATAGATGAAGGAACCATTAGCTAAAATAAATGAATAACATAAGATATAACACCTAAAAAAAAAAAAAAAAAAAAAGGTAACGCGGTTGCAGGAGAACATTCAGCCTAAACTGAGTTACCTGTACTGACGTAAAATCCAGAAAAATCAGCTGAGAAAGTGAAAATGTTCGAACAAAAATTAAAACCAAAACCAAATCAAGCAACGCCGAGGAACTGTTACTAGACATTGTCTCCACGCCGAGGAACTGTTACTAGACATTGTCTCGACGCCGAGGAACTGTTACTAGACATTGTCTCCACGCCGAGGAACTGTTACTAGACATTGTCTCCACGCCGAGGAACTGTTACTAGACATTGTCTCCACGCCGAGGAACTGTTACTAGACATTGTCTCCACGCCGAGGAACTGTTACTAGACATTGTCTCCACGCCGAGGAACTGTTACTAGACATTGTCTCCACGCCGAGGAACTGTTACTAGACATTGTCTCCACGCCGAGGAACTGTTACTAGACATTGTCTCCACGCCGAGGAACTGTTACTAGACATTGTCTCCACGCCGAGGAACTGTTACTAGATATTGTCTCCACGCCGAGGAACTGTTAGTAGACATTGTCCCCAATTATATATATATATATATATATATATATATATATATATGTATATATATATATATATATATATCTATATATATATATATATATATATATATATATATATATATATATATATATATATATATATATATCAGTGGCGTATTCTCTATGTGTGCTGCGCACACCTATGCCCGAAGGAAAATAAAAATTTAATTTATTATTCTATAAAATATTTCTCTTCTAATGTTCTGCTTTCGGACCGCACGCACCAGGATAACGGATTTTCCCGCATAGAATCTACGAGTATAATCTAGTTTCAGTTTCCCCAGATGCTTTTTATAGTGCAGTTTTTTATTGGTTGGTAGCAATCGCCCGAAGTTTCTCGGGTAATTCCGTCACAATGCGTGCGGCACGTTTCGGATTCACGTCTGAACACTGGTTTGATTGGGTCGGGGTCATGACCAGATACGTAAATACAATGCGAACATGCGTGCGGTGGTCCTGCAGCTCTCGAGTTGTAAAAATCGGTTGTGTCCGTCCAGTGTTTTTTGTGATTAATTTTTGTTAGTTGCCGGAAATGCAGATTATTACAGTGACAGTAAGTTTCAAGTTGTAAGTTAATTAGTATTTCGGAGATAGTTGACATATACCCCTAGTAACTATCGTTGCGTAATTGAATATAGTTGGTTTTTAAATAAAGAGGGGAAGAAGTTAAATAGTAGGCGTACATATTCATTTTAAGTAGCAGCACGCCTAGCTCGCATTACCATGATACGCCACTGATATATATATCATATGTAAGTTTTATATCGTGTGCAAAAATGCAGACGTGAAGAAATCTGGCTATGGCTAAATCAGGGGTTACAGGCGTCTCCTGGGTGAATAACAGACAATATTGTGACGCGCCAAACGGCTTATGGAGGTACAATGGGTTAACTGACCTAGAGCAGTGGTCAGCAACCTTCAATACTTAGTTGCCGTGCTAAACCAATTTACAGTACTCGTAAATTGGTTTAGGTTTTTTTTTTTAAATGTACTATCTAGTTTGTTTTTTTCTTCAAAATTTAGGGTGGCAACACTGCCCTAATTCTGGACTTCTAAGTAGCAAAACGTGGTCTTTGGTATATTTGCCACTCTTGTCACCTCTTCATATCTCTCTCTCTCTCTTGCTCTTTCTCTCTCTTGCGCCCTCTCTCTCTCCCTCCTCATCTCTCTTATACATCTGTTTTTCTGTCTTTGTTTCTGTCTGTCTGTCTTTTTCACCGACATAGGATGTCTTATTTTGTTTAAAGTACATTGTACTTTGACAGAACCTGACTTGACATTGCCGTCTAAAGCCGTGAGAAGTCAGGTCGATAGAGCTACCCACAAGCCCTGGTTGCAGTGCCAAGCCCCCCTCAACGAAACAAAATAATGTGACCGTGTCAGATTATTCGCATCCGCTGTGCGCATTGCAATAACAAGAATAACGCGACTTGTAGCCAGAGTCCAGGAAACCGTCTATTTCCCCGTCATGAATAGCGGTGCTGAGCTTGATTATCGCAGTGACAGCTACTGTGTGGCGTCAGTGACATTGGCTTGGCCAGACTCCGGTCTGCTTCATGATTGATCGTGGTGAAAACTTTGGAACTTGGTTTTTTTGTGTGTGGTGAAGTCTGGATACACCTTGTCGTGTGTTTTCTTTACTGATGGTGTACTAATGCGGTGCTTATATAGTATGATTCTACTAGTATTTCCGATAAAGTAACGCTGGGACAGAGTATGGTAGGAATACACTTGGTGATGTAGGATTATGACCATTGTGCCGGATAAGAAACTCGAAACAGTATCCGAAGGACAGTTCAGAGTAAACCAGTTGTACGTGGGTAAACAGCGAGACTAGTTTGTGTGATATATTAAAGCAGTGGCTATAGTAGTTGAGGGACCAGTATGATTTGTAGGCATCAGATCTTAAATTTTCCTTTAAAACTCGGGTCCGGCCTGTGATCTTCAGTCCGTTTGTGCCAGCTCGCGTTATTGTTGTACTTAATCCTGCTGAGACTTATTGAATGTCTCTGTTATTAATATAGTGGTCGTTTATTTTGTTGTAGTTATCATCTGGGTTGTGATGTCCCTGCTTGTAGAGAGACATACTTCTAACATCACCAAGATATGGCAGTGTTTTTGTGTTGCCCTTCTTTCGCTTCCATCGCTGGTCTCCGTTTTATTTTTTGAGTTTCTATTCTTTGTTATATATTAACGTTAGTATTAGTTATTATTATTGCTGTTGCAGTATTGCAAACGAATTTGCAACACAATAGAATTGACACATGTGCCTCATAGAACTAGACAGATTGGCAGTCAGTAGACAAAAGTGTCGCATTCTAGCCAAGGTCTCATTACCTGCGATACCTCGATGACCAAGTGTTATGAGACATGCCAAGTCGTCACATACACAAATATTGTACTGTTTCTCTTTGGCCGCATTCTACATCAGTCGCTACTATCTCTCCATGACAGTGTGTTCCGACTGGCGGCGTATTAGTACGACATATTTGGGCATTGCGTAGGTAATACGAGCAGCAATGCCACTTCTTTATTGGCGATCTGTTCCCATGTTGATTGTTATGCTTAATGGAAGCTAAAACGGAGAAGTCATTGGTTAGTTAAAGCATGGAGGGTTTCTTGCTGAGAAATGAAGTTGGAGATGTGGGAAAACTGAAATCGGCGAAACATAGAACTAAACGAGTGGAAGTGAATGAGTTTGTGTGTAGAGAGAGAGAGAGAGAGAGAGAGTGAGAGTGAGAGAGAGAGAGAGAGAGAGAGAGAGAGAGAGAGAGAGAGAGAGAGAGAGAGCTGATAAATTTCCTGATGTGCCTACGCCATACAGACATGAAAACAGTGAATATTAATGTAGTGAAAATGTTATTGCATAAAATACATACGTTATTGTAGTCAATATGAAGGAAACGAATTTAAAACAGACTTACGTCTGTTATCAGAAGTTTTGGTGCTACAATTTAATGGATAGCTGTTTACTGACATCTCACAAGTTATTTGGTTCTACAGTAGGTCTAGTTTTACAAGTGGGAGTTTCGTGTGTCAGCATCTAATCCATAGCTCATACAGGTAATTAAGATGTTATTAATCACTTGCAGATTGTATTCGGCACAGTTCATGGATTTTGTGGATAGAACATTAAACTAAGCCTTTCTCATGGGTTACAGTGCGAGCCTGGCTTAATTTCCCCAGATTTATTACTTGCTTTACGTGGATGTAGGAACATTTGATTTTATAACCGTGTGACCGCAGCCAAGCTACATTTGTTAAATGGATGACGTGTGTAATAGGAAAATACCAAGACAGTTAATTGGACTAACTTCCATTGTTTTCGTGGTCAGTGACTTTACCCCGCCTGATATGTCAGACCACAAGACTGACTCTGCGTTATTGTGCGAGAATTGCTCACAGCGCCAGCATAACCATCAGCCACATTTCAGTAGCCGCCGGCACAACTACCATGACCCACCGCCACATCAACCACCTCAGCAACAGCAAGTTCCCCCGAAGCCAAAACGGCCGCGCGGCATACATCGCAGCTACAGCGAAGTTGGGGACAGTTCCACGGCCCAGAGGTGTCGGGCAATTCTCAGGGCGCACAACATGTTCCTCGAGGTTTGTTTGTCACGTGTGTCACACACTGTCACAGCGTCAGATATGCTTTGTCGCATACATTATTTCACGCACTGTTACGGTCATACTTTTCATTCACCACACACCACACATACGTCACACAGCCACAATTCTGAGATCCCACTGCATCTTCCTAGAGGTTTTTCCCTCACACATCTCATAATATACCTCACGCTCTGTTACAGCACACATTCATTCACCACTCACCTCACATACTTTAACAGTTCATTTGCAACACACCTCACATACTGTTACAGCTACACAGTTCATTCTCCGCACACTTCACATACTGTAACAGTTCATTCGCCACACACCTCACATATTGTTACAGCCACTCAGTTTCTTCGCCACAAATCTCACATACTGCTACAGCAACAGTGAGCTTTTGCCACACGCCTCACACAATTTTACAACCCTATTTCTGAGATCACACAGCATCTTCCTAGAGGCCATGATACAACGTTAAAATATCTCCAAATTTAACGATAAAATGTAGGGTTAAAAATAATGCGTAAGATACTAGGAGACATGCTCGCCCTTGCCAGCCTTTCCCACCGCCATTTAAAACTAACGAGTTAGACGTGCAGACGAAACGTTTACCCTTTGTAGACGGGAGAGAACGGAGGACACCAAAAGGAAAAATATGACTGAACACGTGTTTGAAGATCGCAAGGCTAAAAGACGCACTTGGTAAGAAAAAAGAAAAAAATTCACGTCACTAGTTGACAGAGGGTATGGAAATGGACAAAAAAACGACTTTAGCTCGTGTCAGAAACAGTCTTTTCTTGGACTTTTACGATACTTGATTGTTATTTGAATTCAGCGGCAAAAGCCGAGGAGAAGGTTCTCGAACATATTTCAAAAAAACAACTAACCTTGAAAAAGTAACTTTTCTTAATAATAATGTTAGGAATATAAAACCTAGCTAGTTTGATAGCCCGTCTTGAGCAGAGAAATAATATACTTTAAATTATACAGACGGATAGATAATAATGAAGATATTGACAAAAGACTGTGTTGTTCATATCAGACGAGCGACTGCACTGTTAAAAAATGTCACTAAATTTTCAAAATTTGCGGCCTTGAGACTTAAGTGCTAAAATCGAGCTGTAATTAAAGAGAGGGGAAATGGTGGAGAATTGTGGCTAAAAATAACTTCGGAGGCAGAAGTGTGTAGGGTACTGCATGGAGGGGTCCAAGAACCAAGCGTGTTTTTGTATGAAAAACAAGTAGAGACAGACGGACCAACAGACAGTAATACATACTTGACTGAGAGCTAACTGAAATTTGACTTTTGGTTGTAGATTTGAAAGTTAGGGGGGGGGGGGGGGTCGGTGATTGGATGAATGAAATCATATTGGCAGGACAGAGATGCGCATTTTTGCCATTCGTTACAAAACTGTCCAGAGACACAGTGGTGTAGTACCTGTGGTGTTGTTTCCAGAAGATAATACATAATTTTTAGTGGGACGCCATCAGATACACAGCAGCTCAGCTGAGTTTTGCTAGCATTTAACTGTGTTCTCAATTCTGAATTCTGGTAAGAATGAAAGCAATTCTTTTGTACATTTTAATATTTCGGGTGATTGATACTGCCATATCATATAAAATGATTACGACAAGTAAGTGCTCGCTCTAGATCCCCAGCCCAAGTTCAGGGTCTAGAGACAAACAAAATATATGGACGCCTACTAAAACTATGGAGGCGGATCTATTGTTGAGATCAGTGGAACATATCACCTTTCCTATTGAATAGAAGGAAACTATTGAACATATCTCAGATGCAAGGTAGTCTTGGGGAACTAGTACTATATGAAAACAACTAGGTAAGATGTACTGTGTGGTCAGAGAGATCTGACCCAGTCTGTGTGGTGTTGTTGTGTAGTGTTGTGTGCAGAAGTGGCTCAGTTGGTAGAGTTCTGACACATGCCACAAAACTTTTATTTCAGAATTGTGAGTTTCTGTTTGGCACCGAAGAGGTGCCGAATGCTGTTGTAATATACACAAGCGTGGACCAGTGCAGTCTAACATTGTGTCAGAGCAGCCGTATATTATCCCCCAGCACGGAGAGGAGGGGCCACCAGACTCTTGTACAAGATCGACGCAGTCGAGATAAGTGAGATCTGGCCTGCTGGAAGTTCACCAACTGATTTACCAACGAATTTATCAACTAATTTATCAACTAATTCACCATCAAATAAAGACATACCATTGTGGGAAAATAAACCATGTATTCATCCCATAAGTCAATGGACAATGTTTGGTAGTCATAGACTGGGCGTGATGATACCACCCCCAACAGTACATTCAGTAATAGTCTCCTGGGACAATCTAATATAATTAATATTAACTAGACTTATAACATACCTTTGTAATCACATTCCATTTTATTATGTCATATAATTATGCATTCCATTTATAACTCCATAATATTTCATAGGTTCTGACCAACAAACGTTTGGATCAGAACAAATAAATTTACCAAAAGATTTAATATTTAAAACTAAAACAGTCTGAGTTAGTTCAGTGTGTTATACATTATATTATTATTATTATTAGACTTATTAAATATCTGTGTGTGTGTGGGTAATCTACTACAACACATTACATTTCAGTACCCTAGACTTTTAACGTAGCTACATTCATTAGAAAAAAAGATATGTTTGAGGTCGTAAGTGGTAGTAAGAAGGGCCTTCTGTAATTCGCATCAACATTTATCTCAGGAGCCTTCACAACTGACCTCATTCATTACACTAGGTAACATCACCACCATACAATACCATCAAATCCACTACACATTATAAGGTCTCTGTCTGAATAAATAGTTCGTATTTTGACAAGTTTATTTTAAATTATTGATGTTGAATATGTCAAGCCACTGTATTTACTTATGAAGATTGAACTATTGTCAATAAAGTTGTGACAAGTACGAGTGCCTTTATAGCTCCTGGGCTCCTTGTTTCAACAGGTCATTTTTTTTCTTCTGAAAACGTATTTTGTGACCACTTATTGTTGCTGTCTAATTAAGTGCATGCCAGATTTTTATCTTCATTTTCCAATCTACTCATTTTTGCCTCATGTTTTCTATTCTCTCATGTTTGTCTCATGCCCTGTATCATCTCATTTCTGTCTTGAATTTCACGTTATAGTCTCAAGCAGAAACGTACTATCATTTGTTGAAGAACTGCCCACCCTTGAACTAAATTCAATAAGACACTTCACACTACTTAGCTTTAAACGATTAAAACAACCATTATGTAAGACCTATATACATTTAAACTCAAGCCACACGTGCTGTTATTTCTCGCAAGATATTATCTGCTTTCTTGTATTAAGCATCTTAATGTTTTTTGGTTTTTTTTTTTAATCTGTATGTTTCGGTTCCCTCTGTGTTTTCACTTGGTGGAAACATGTTCTTTGTGTGAATATTGGCTCGTCCACGGTAATCGTCAGCTGTTCGTCCACTTAGAACATTCTGCTTCCATAGTTGTTCACCTTTGACTTTTGTTCGCGGTGATCTTCTTTACTTCAATGCATGATACTCCGGTTGCCTTAGCCTACTCTTTTTCTTTCCTTAAGATGTTTGCCTTCTTTTGGAGAGTCACATTACTTCCAGATATAGACAAAGACCCTTATATCAGGGCGCAAATACCAGTCAAAAGTAGGGGAACTCTGTGTCTGAACTACTGTGCAGCAGTGATAAGCAAAATCCTGAGAAGGACTACAAACTTATCAGCTAGCATTGTGAAAAGATCTAGTCTTCAGGAGAGCTGCTAACCCCCTGCGTGAACTTGTGAAATCTTGTATCTTCTCTTATAATTTTCATGGTATGTTAGCACGAACCAACGTTGACTGAGGAAGGTAATCATTAAAACAGCTCAGATTTTAAAAACAGCAAATACCAACGCGTGTCTATGGTTTAGTGGTTTTAAAAGTTTGCATTCCAAGCAAACGTTCTGTGTTCGATTCCCAGCAGAGATTTTATTTTTTTAATGCAGTCATCTTCCTCGGTTTTTATGTGCGTGTGTGTGTGCGCGCGCGCGCGCGTGCGTGCATGCGTACGTGTGTGTCTGTGTAATGACTGTTTTACCTGCTGTGTTGAAATTGAGATGTAGAAGGAAATGGAAGCGAAGAAAATATATACGGAAGAAGTGGTGCAATTGATATATTATCTGGACATAAGACAGAATCGCATACCATAATTCTTTGTCTTCATTTCTTGGTGGGGTACTTGATAGTGTATGTGAGAACGTTGATCGTGATCTGGCCACTCCACTCTTGTTTCTCATGTGGATTCAGTGAAGATCATGTCCTCAGATTTGTTTTTACTCTGACTGTAACTGTTGTTGTTTTATTGTGAACTTGTGTTTTTCACTCCACCCGAGTCGCTAAATCTGAATGAACATTAACATTAACATTACTGTTAAGTGTATTATTGCTGGTACACTCTCTGTTGTTAAATTGATCAATTGGTTAAGCTGCGAACACTCGCTATCTTGTCAGAGAATGCTGTGACTAAAATGATGATGATGTGAATCAATGGTGCGCTATCACTTGTCTGCGCCAGCTGCAGCTGTCAGATGGTGCGAAGCTAATAATATATTGCTAGGGGAACTGCGATAAGTGCGTGTCATATTGTTTTATATAATACTTTCTATGTTAGTATTTAGCGGAACTAATTTGTTTCTGCTGTCGCAGCCTGGCAAAGAACAATCAATACTAATAACACATAAAACAAGCGAATGTTGAAATATGTTGTTAAGAAAACTCAAGAGAGTGGTCTAACATATAAGCTGCACGCGTTGTATTTTCCGAAATCCTTATGTCACGTGATCTGTAAACGATGCTTCTATCAACAGTACACTCACTTTAGTTTCTGGCAATGACAAAAAAAAAATAATGCTGGAACTTAAACAATTTTGTTTACTGATACCATATATACATGCGCAGATACATTTTGAAATGTCACAGCTGTAACTGTTTATAACGTACCATATGATCATCTACTAAATGCTAATATAACGGAGATTGTCATCTAATCAGCCGGTCTAAATAACAATTTTCCATCTGCAACGTGTGTTGTACATCTAGCCATACTACCTTCTCAAATATCATCTTTTCCTTTTTTTCTTTTTCTCTGTTCCTGTCTGTCCCTGTCTATCTATCTCTCTCTCTCTGTTTCTTTCTGTCTCTCTCTGTCTATCTCTCTCTCTTCTTCACACTTTCTTTTAGAAATAGCGGTTTCCTTTATACATCTATCTACCTTTTGCACTTGCATTATTCCCCCCCCCCCGCCCCTCACCTTTTGCACTTTATAATACGCTATGCGCCCTCTTATACATATCATCATTGTCTTTTCCATCTATGTTTTTTTCTTCTTGTGCTAGTATCTTATCCCTCAATTCTATTTAGACCCCTTTTGCTTTGGTTTATGTTTTTAACTTGTTGACGGTATATATATATATATATTTACAATTTACTAAAGTTCTTGTATATGAAATATGTACACCATGATATCATCATCCACTCCCTGCTCTCTGTGGAGCCTGGGGTCACCTCTGCTGTTGGTTCCTTCTTAGGAAACCTGTACCGAGCAGTCACAAGCTCTTGCAGTGGTGGTTCATCTGTCACGTTATTTACAATGATGAGGGTGCCAGCCTCATATGCCACTGTACATCCACAAGAAACCTATACATGTCAAAATGCAAATATAATATCACAAAATGTACATATTACAACTTACCCAGAGTTTTTTTTCGGGCGAGCGCAGACGTTTTGCACAGGAAACTTCCGAGTATTGTCTGGCAACTGTCACAAGGTTAATCCAGAGATTAACCGTGGAGAGTTGGTCCTGGTTGCTCAGAAAATAATAGTGGCTCAGAACTATTTTGCAACCAGGTAGAGATCGACTGTAAAGATGGCGGGAGGCGAATTTGGAAGTCGGGATAATATCCCAGAAGCCGATTCCAGTCATTCAAGTTCCCCGTGACATTATTATCTCTACCACGCTATCTTCCTCTCCTATATTGTTCACGAGCTCTCAACCCCCGTCCCCCCTTCCTTTTCCCCTTCACGCACACACCTTGAAGAGCAGTGGAGTAAAAAAAATAACCTTAAGTCTCTCACACTTTTGCTTCTTTCGCTACTGATGTAATAACTAGTTGTATTTATAACGAATACACTGATATAAAACTTACTGACTTACAAGCTATATGCACAACTATATATATATATATATATATATATATATATATATATATATATATATATATATATATATATATATATATATATATATATATATATATATATATATATATATATATATATATATATATATATATATAGTGGCAACTAAATAAGGGTTAAACCTGGAAATGTTAAATATAGACCTAAATATCTCCAACCCAAAATTAATACTACAATGGGCTGTAAAATACGAGATTGTGCTGATTGAAATCAGATACTAATTAATTGATCTGTCGACTGGATTGACTTAAGTGAATCTCCTTGATCCACTTATTTCTATAGTCACTGGAACTTTGACGTCCTCCCTTAATTGGCTTGCTCCTGCCAGAATGTACTAGATATTACTCATAAATAACATAGAGCGTTCTGTCCAGCTGTGGCGGAAGGTTTTTTTAAGTGTGTTGATAGTACTAGAGTAGAATCAGAATTCTCTCCAGAATATATGAGGTGCCAGTAACAGAGAGGTACACTGGTATCACTAAATAGTCACGGCTGTGAAAGTTTCTGGAACTGAAACTATTCAATCAGACCTTCTTGCGCCACCCCGCTATGTGACCACCTGTGATATTAATAACAATTCAATAAAACTCAACTTCAACTAAATTGAATGAATAAATCTGTTGAAAACAATTATATATCCTCTTTATTTACATTTATCTAAGTGTGGTGATTGTGTGTGAAGGTTTATGAAAATTTTTTTTTTTATTTACATAAAACTAAATTGGTGAAATCAATTAAAGTTTCACAAGTTAAAACTAAAAATGTCCTTCTAAAATCTTCCAGTTTGTTGGGTAATAGTCGTCTTCACTGTCTTATTCACTTTATAGCTGTCACTAGTTTATCATGCAAATTGTCATCATAAAACTCTGCTTGACAGTTATCACTTCTTGGGTGCACGATTGTCACAAATATCACTCAACTTCTATGATAATCAGTGTTCATATGAGATGTACAGCTTCAGTTAGGTCGTGCTTCTACCATTCCAGACACTGCTGGGGCGAATAGCATTGATCTCGAGCAATTCTTGATCATGGACCTCTGACTTTGGGTGACAAGTATGAACCTGCAGATAAGTGTAGGATATGTGGCTATTTTGTATAAAATAGGTGAGATGATATTGTTTTCAGATGTCTGCGTGGAAATGCATTATGTATGGATCAGTAACAAGATAGGTGTCTATTGTGGAACATTTTATAAAATCAAATAATACAAAATAATATGTACACACATATATGGTACGAGGTTATAGTCTCCCCCCCTGTCTGACAAGTTAGCTCTGAAAAGTACTGGGACCTGAAATCGTGGGACAGCTTCTCAACGGGTTATCAAATCCATCATCCAGCAACAGAACTGACCCAAAAAAATATGTTTCCTGTTGTATTGAGAATGATATCCAAAAGTCACCAAGGCGGTACTTTTGTTTTAACGATAAACATGACACTGACAATTTATTAATTTGCAGCTCGAGAATTGTTGTGGATATATATACATATATATCCATATATATCCAAATGCAATTTTCTTTTATTTCTAAATATACCTATATTAATTTAAAGTGTATTGATTTATTTTGTAAACTGCAGTTATTGATTTTGTTCCAGTTATAAATTTTAAACTTGTGTTGCTTGTGTGAATAATTAACGAGCTGCATTCACATACATTTTTTAATAGGGACACCATAGGAGCATAGGATAGATTTAACGAGAAAATGACTTGACGTCTCATCTACCGCTGCCATCTAGATCTGTGCGGTTATCTAACTGATCTGTCCTGCGCCATCCCAACCTTAGTTCACCAGTTCTCCTCTCGACTTTCTGGGAACTACACTTAACTATCAAACATCCATCTCGCCACAAGTAAATAAATAAATATTACACATATAAAGGTATGTTTCAGGCACTCGTGAGAGATAAAGAAGTAGAAAACTAGACAACCAAAGAAACAACAGAAGTAGTATGCTCGCCGGAGATTAAACCCGTGACCATCCGAACGGCAAAAACGCCTATCAAAGGAAGCGAATCACATTATCCTCCCTCCCAACTAAGCACCACAAAAATAGGGCTTCGTGGGCAGGGGTCGTTAGCACGATTTTCCACACGCAACACCGGATGTATACTTAGGGCGATCCAGACTAATTAATGGCGCAATCAATGTCTCCATTATATTAATATGGGCGGTTTTTGCATCGAAGATTCTATATTCTGTGCGACCCTATGATTGCACTGGTGCTAATATATTGACATAATACTCTAGCTTCAACTTTTCCCAGTCCCAAAAATATCAATCCGCTCACACACACTTTACATGTACATGTCCTAAGCCACGTGACCGACATCAAATTAGAGGTCATGCCCGAGGATGCAGTCGTTTTTAAAAGTTCAAAGGATCTAGTCATGGACTTGCTACTTCTTTTTTTCTTTTTTTTCGTTGGCTTCACTATTACCGTGAAGTGAAGTGACAATTTATCGGGCTCAATTCTCATGAGATGGCAAAACCACTTAATTTTCTGTCTCTCTATTTACTTGATGCAGGACGCAGTTCCTACATTTTTTCTGGTGTCATCATTTCTAAACTCCGCCTATGCCGGTCTCAAGCCCGGATGAAAAAGGAGGAGGGCGGCCTGCATGGAGGCCGTAAGGAGGCAGCCCCTCCACCATGCAAAGGCACAACAGGCCAATCACCTGTTTGCTTTAAACCACGATTACGAGTAACACAAGAGAGAAAACCGGACTGATTCTAAAGGCGACGAACTGGAACGGACTACGGACTACGACTTATGGAACATGGAACACAAGAAGTATAAATGGGAAGGAAGAGGAGCTGGTGGAAGAGATGAGGAAAGCAAAACTAGAAATCCTGGCTATAACGGAAACAAAGAAAAAAGGACAAGGAGTCATGGATCTCAATGGCAACACGCTGCTCTACAGTGGTGTACCCATATCCGAAAGAGCTAAAGGGGATGTGGGTTGCATTGTGGCCCAAAATCAAAAAGATAGTATCACGGGGTGGAACTTTGTCTCAGAGCGCATTATGGTTGTAAAACTAAAAGAAGGAGAAACCATGGTCAACCTGGTCATAGTGTATGGGCCAAATGAGGATGAGAGAGCAGAGGTCAAGGAGGAATTCTTCGAGCTGCTTCAAAGGACAGTGGATGACTGCCTAGATGAAGTTATCATGCTCGGAGATCTTAATGCCAGAGTTGGAAATGACCATGCTAGATGGGGTGGAGTTATCGGAAGATATGGAGAAGATACTCTCAATGACAATGGAAAGCGACTCCTTAGATTCTGCAGTGAGCAGAATCTGATCATTACAAACACAAAGTTCCCCCATAAGCGCATACATGCATACACTAGATGTGAACCAACAAAGAATGAGAAGTCAGTGATCGACTATGCCATTGTTCGGAGAAGCTCATTCAAATATGTCCGAGATGCAAGAGTCTGGAGGGGGCCAGAGATTGGAAGTGATCACTACCTGCTAACAATCAAACAAACAACTAAAAGAGTTGCTCAGCCTAGGAACTGCTCAACATCACGCAAGAAACCAAGTAAACGAGCAGGAGAAATGAGCATTAGGACCTACAAGCTGAGAGAGCCAGAAATTAAGACAAGATATCAGGGGCTTATTGCTGCAGCGGTGAGCAACACAGAAGAACAACCTGATGACTTGGAAACCCTCTGGATTAAATTCAAGGATATCATAAAGACAGCTGCTGCAGAAGCATGTGGTGAAGTCCGACTTGGGAACCAGAGAAAGAGGACACCTTGGTGGACAGAGGAAGTCAAAGAGAAAATAAGAGAGAAGAAAATGGCATGGAAACAATACTTAGGAGCTAAAAACACAACAGGACAAATGGAAAAATATAGAGAATATGTGACACTCAGAACAGAAGTAAAGAACAAAGTGCTAGCAGCAAAACAGAAGTCCTGGGAAGAATTTGGAGAAAAGTTAGAAAAAGATGCACAAGAAAACCAGAAATTGTTCTATAAGACCCTAAAGAACATGAGGAAGGAAAAACAATGCCCTCTCAAATTTATAAAGGACAAGCAAGGCAAATTGCTTACTGCCCCGAAAGAAGTAATGGAAAGATGGAAAGAATATTTCTCAGAACTCCTTGATGGTGAGCAAGGTCAAACATCAGAAATGATAACCACTAGCACAGAAGAGGAAACCAATGGTGATGAAAATGACATAAAGATGGAAGAACTGAAGGCAGCACTGGAGAAAATCAAGATGGGCAAAGCAGCAGGGCATGATGGTATAACACCAGAAATGGTTAAGTACATGGGAGCATCAGGCGACCTGTTACTCTTAAGGGTCCTACAGGCAGCATGGTGCAACAAGACCATACCAAAGGATTGGGAGATCGCCATCATAACACCAATTTTCAAAAAGGGTGACAATCGACAGTGTGGAAACCATAGAGGCATATCCCTTCTCAGTGTCCCTGGAAAAATCTACTCTAGAATCCTAGAGCAGAGACTCCGACGCCTAGCTGAGCCACAATTGGATGAGGTCCAGTGCGGATTCCGAGCAAACCGAAGTACTCAAGACCTAATCTTCACACTCAGACAGCTGAGTGAAAAAGCCCTTGAGTATAAGAGTGAGATCCATCTTTGTTTCATAGATCTGGAAAAGGCGTTTGACAAGGTCCCTTGGAGCAAACTTTGGGACTGTTTGGCAAGGAAGAATATTCCAGCACCTCTGATTCATGCTATACAGAGCTTCTACAAGTCTTGCAGAAATTATGTGAGGACAGCAAACCATAAGTCAGAAGAGTTCAGGACCACCACTGGTGTAAGACAGGGTGATATCCTGTCACCTTATCTTTTCATACTGCTCATGGATGATGTTATGAAGGCATGTAAGGAGAGAACAAGAAAGTATTCAGTGGGGTACTGGAAGATGAGACAGGTATGTATTTCAGAGCTGGCATTTGCTGATGATGTTGCCCTGATTGCTAAATCAGAGGCACATCTCCAATCCAACCTGCAAGTCTGGAAAGAAGAGCTGGAGAAGAGAGGGATGGTCATAAGCAGCTCTAAAACAAAATCCATGGTGATATCACGAGAAGAAAGAAGACATCAGATTAAGCTGGGAGAACAGGTCCTGGAGCAGGTTGACCACTTTAAATACCTGGGAGCTATTATAGACCGAAAGGGAGGCATCAAAGAAGAGTTGGCCACTCGAAAAGCAGCAGCTGGGAGACTTTTTCAGGCCATAAATCGAGGATTCCTCAGCAAGAGAGAGAGGTTGGTAAGAAAACGAAGATGGCTGTATACCGCTCCACCTATGTCCCAGTCTTGACATATGGATGCGAGTCATGGGCAATGACTACAACCCATAAAAGCCAGATCCAAACCTCAGAAATGAGGTATCTGAGGAAGGTGGTTGAAGTAACAAGAAGAGACATGGTACGCAACCAGACGATACGTCAAGGCCTAAAATGCCACCCCCTACAGACCCAAGTAGAACAGTCCCAACTAAGATGGTTTGGCCATGTCTGTAGAATGGGAGAAGATCGGCTACCACGACAAGCATGGGAAACAAAGAGCCAAGGATCCAGACCCCGAGGACGACCCAGAGTCCGCTGGGAGGACAACATTAGACAATCTTTGAAGGACCGAGGACTAGAATGGAACCAGGCCAGGAGGAAGACAGCCGATAGAATAGTCTGGCGCTCTCTCTTCCAAACCTCTACACCTCACGGTAGAAGGGGAACGACTAAGTAAGTAAGTCATCATTTCTCATTATATCTTTCCTGGTAACATTAATAAATTTTCTTAAGCATTTCATCTCACAGGATATGAATTTCCTCCCCTGTACTTTTGTCAAGGACCATGTTTGACACTGATAGCAAACAGTTGGTAAGAATATACAATTTATCAGCTGTCGTTTAGTTTTCATACCGATATTCTGATGTTTGAGTAGTGGTGACAGTTGTTGGTAAGTCACTGCACAGGCGTTTTGACAACAATTTTAAGAGAATTAGTTGTGAACTAGTTGGTCACAGTTATAGTTATTGTGGCCTGGTGTAGTTTCTGTGGATCTCTTGTGAGACTAAAAAAGAATAGGACCTGCTCCCTCAGGAATGTCATATAAGACGTCTAATATGAGCCCAACATTGGGCTGACAACCTCATCATGTTAAAAAAATGCTACAAAAGCAACTTCTGCAAGAGCATGTGACTGCTTTATCCAAGCTACCCGCAAGGGGCCTGCTACAGCTGTGGTTTTATGCTCCATAGGGAGAGAAATGGAAATCGATGAATGATGACGATAGTTATCGGGCATTTCAAGAATATACTATACAAAAAACTATGCGTTTACATATGAAAGACATGGACAATTTAAAACAAAAATTATTTTTTAAAATGATAAATGTTGAGTGACAGTATTGCCTACATGATGCCTACATCAACTTGAAAAGCGCGTGATGAATTACATATAATCTATAACAACAACTGTTTATAGCAAATTAATGAACGTCGTCGTTTGGTTCCTTGATGAGTATCGGGTCATCAGATGATGACACCCATGTAGGAAGCCTACCACAAAGCACTTCTTCTGTTGCAGTGGTGGATCATATAGCATTTGTTTTGCATAATTAGACTGCTACACAGTCGTACTTTAGTCCTTTCTATGACCCACCACAGTCGTACTTTTTAGTCTTTACTATGACCCATCACAGTCGTACTTTAGTCCTTACTGTGACCCACCACAGTCGTACTTTAGTCCTTACTATGACCCACCACAGTCGTACTTTAGTCCTTACTATGACCCACCACAGTCGTACTTTAGTCCTTACTATGACCCACCACAGTCATACTTTTTAGTCCTTACTATGACCTACCACAGTCGTACTTTAGTCTTTACTATGACCCACCACAGTCGTACTTTAGTCCTACTATGACCCACCACAGTCGTACTTTTTAGTCCTTACTATGACCCACCACAGTCGTACTTTAGTCCTTACTATGACCCACCACAGTCGTACTTTAGTCCTTACTATGACCCACCACAGTCGTACTTTAGTCCTTACTATGACCCACCACAGTCGTACTTTAGTCCTTACTATGACCCACCACAGTCGTACTTTAGTCCTTACTATGACCCACCACAGTCGTACTTTAGTCCTTACTATGACCCACCACAGTCGTACTTTAGTCTTTACTATGACCCACCACAGTCGTACTTTAGTCCTTACTATGACCCACCACAGTCGTACTTTAGTCCTTACTATGACCCACCACAGTCGTACTTTAGTCCTACTATGACCCACCACAGTCGTACTTTTTAGTCCTTACTATGACCCACCACAGTCGTACTTTAGTCCTTACTATGACCCACCACAGTCGTACTTTAATCCTTACTATGACCCACCACAGTCGTACTTTAGTCCTTACTATGACCCACCACAGTCGTACTTTAGTCCTTACTATGACCCACCACAGTCGTACTTTAGTCCTTATTATGACCCACCACAGTCGTACTTTAGTCCTTACTATGACCCACCACAGTCGTACTTTAGTCCTTACTATGACCCACCACAGTCGTACTTTAGTCCTTACTATAACCCACCACAGTCGTACTTTAATCCTTACTATGACCCACCACAGTCGTACTTTAATCCTTACTATGACCCACCACAGTCGTACTTTAATCCTTACTATAACCCACCACAGTCGTACTTTAGTCCTTACTATGACCCACCACAGTCGTACTTTAGTCCTTACTATGACCCACCACAGTCGTACTTTAGTCCTTACTATGACCCACCACAGTCGTACTTTAGTCCTTACTATAACCCACCACAGTCGTACTTTAATCCTTACTATGACCCACCACAGTCGTACTTTAATCCTTACTATGACCCACCACAGTCGTACTTTAGTCCTTACTATGACCCACCACAGTCGTACTTTAGTCCTTACTATGACCCACCACAGTCGTACTTTAGTCCTTACTATGACCCACCACAGTCGTACTTTAGTCCTTACTATAACCCACCACAGTCGTACTTTAATCCTTACTATGACCCACCACAGTCGTACTTTAATCCTTACTATGACCCACCACAGTCGTACTTTAGTCCTTACTATGACCCACCACAGTCGTACTTTAGTCCTTACTATGACCCACCACAGTCGTACTTTAGTCCTTACTATGACCCACCACAGTCGTACTTTAGTCCTTACTATGACCCACCACAGTCGTACTTTAGTCTTTACTATGACCCACCACAGTCGTACTTTAGTCCTTACTATGACCCACCACAGTCGTACTTTAGTCCTTACTATAACCCACCACAGTCGTACTTTAGTCCTTACTATGACCCACCACAGTCGTACTTTAGTCCTTACTATGACCCACCACAGTCGTACTTTAGTCCTTACTATGACATGCGTGGTTGGACTGGTCCTATTCTCCTGAGAGGCCTCTACAAACAACACGGGTTTCAGCAATAATTACACACCTAACAATGATATCATACAGCCATCACGTTTATTCTTGTGTCACTTGTTACCTCTTCACCCCAGGGGAGCTATTTGCACGCGAGCCCACGCGCCACGGAAAATGGCAAAGACAAATAATAATCGCCGTGGTAAAAATACAAGAAAGGTTAACGTAGCTGTATGCAATTCGGAAGCTCTGTTGTAATTTGCGCAATTATTTTGACTGTCCAACTTTATGTAACAACGAACCATCACGTGGGGCCTAGTGATAATAGGAAGCTTAATGAGTAAATAGAGAACAAGTCTGGCCTACACACCTTGCTAAAACAGGTCAATAGCACTGAGAAGATGCGCGAACAGCGCAGATAACCAAGAGACACGGGCAACTAGCAAAACATTGCCACACTGCACGCTACATGAGACTAAGAGAATATCTAACGGTGATAACACCGATCACAACATGAAGCGGAAATTTGCTGACGGTAACCATAGAGAATAGCTAACAGCAATCAAAGAGAATAGGTGACGACAACCACAGAGAATAGGTGTCACGGGATTCTGCGTCTCGGCCATTTCGTGTGCAAGAATTCTGTTTACACTACACAACAATCCAGTAGGTGACGACAACCACAGAGAACAGCTGACGACAACGACAGAGATCAGCTGACGACAAGCACAGAGAATAATTGACAACCGCAAAGAATAAGTGACAATAACCACAGAGAATATGTGACGATAATCACAGAGAATAGATGACGACAATCACAGGGGATAGCTGACAACATCAGAGAATAGCTGACGACAATCACAGAGAATATGTGACGATAACTACAAAGAATTGGTGACGACAGCCACAGAGAATAGGTGACGACAACCACAGAGACCAGCTGATGACAACCACAGAGAATAGATGACGACAATCACAAAGAATAAGTGACGACAACCACAGTGAATAGGTGATGACAATCACAGAGAATAGCTGACAACATTCGCAGAGAATAGCTGACGGAAATCACAGAGAATAGCTGACAACAACCACAAAGACTAATTGGCGACAATCACAGAGAATAGCTGACGGGAACCAGACTCTACAGAACAGGGGACAGGAAGAATAGCTGACAGCACCACAAAGAATAGCTGATAAAACCGCAAAGAATAGCTGGCTGCAACCGAAAAGAGTAGCTGACGGGAACTACAGATAATAGTTGACGGGAACCAGAGTCTACAGGAGAAGGGACAGAGAAAATACATGACGGCAACCAAACACTACAGAACGAGACAATGAGAATACCTGACGGCAGCCAAATCCTACAGAACAAGAGACAGTGAGAATAGTTGATGGAAACCAAACTCTACAGAACAAGAGACAGAGTACCTGAAGGCAACCAGGTTCTACAGAACGAGACGGTGAGAATAGATGACAGCAGCTAAATCCTACGGAACAAGAGACAGTGAGAATAGCTGCAGGGAACCAGACTCCTCAGAACAAGAGACAGTGAGAACAGCTGAGGCAACCAGACTCTACAGAACGAGACGGTAAGAATAGCTGACGGCAGCCAAACTCTACAGAACGAGACGGTGAGAATAGCTGACAGCAGCCAAACTCTACAGAACGAGACGGTGAGAATAGCTGACGGCAGCCAAACTTTACAGAACGAGACGGTAAGAATAGCTGACGGCAGCCAAACTCTACAGACCAAGAGACAGAGAGAGTCCCTGAAGGCAACCAGGTTCTACAGAATGAGACGGTGAGAATAGCAGACAGCAGCCAAATCCTACGGAACAAGAGACAGTGAGAATAGCTGACGGCAACCAGACTCCTCAGAACAAGAGACAGTGAGAACAACTGACGGCAACCAGACTCTACAGAACGAGACGGTGAGAATAGCTGACGGCAGCCAAACTTTACAGAAAGAGACGGTAAGAATAACTGACGGCAGCTAAACTCTTCAAACCAAGAGACAGAGAGAGAGTACCTGAAAGCAACAAGACTCTACAGAACAAGAGACAGTGAGAATAGCTAACGGCAACCAGACTCCTCAGAACAAGAGACAGTGAGAACAACTGACGGCAACCAAACTCTACAGAACGAGACGGTGAGAATAGCTGACGGCAGCCAAACTTTACAGAAAGAGACGGTAAGAATAACTGACGGCAGCTAAACTCTTCAAACCAAGAGACAGAGAGAGAGTACCTGAAAGCAACAAGACTCTACAGAACAAGAGACAGTGAGAATAGCTGACGCCAACCAGACTCTACAGAACAAGAGACAGTGAGAACAGCTGACGGCAACCATACTTCACAGAACAAAAGACGAACGAAAGAACGTACTTTATTTTAAAGGGTTGTGAATTGGGCACGCAGGCCGTTTAATACCCTTTCAACCTGCATGCTGGCACTCTTTTATGAGGGCAAACCGTAAACAATTAATGTGTAAAGTACTAAAAGACAAGGTATGAGGTAATTCTGTGGCAGGGTCGCCAGTTTGGAACTGATGACAAGAACCAGACAAGTGCCAGTGGAATAAGAGATGAGAAGGAGACTCTGGCAATGACACACATTAAGGAAACTTGTTGCTAGCATTCCAAGGTAGACCTTGTTCTGGAACCCCAATGGTAGAGATGCATGAGCAGACCCCAAAAAAAAAAAAACAAGGAGAAGAGAGCTGGAGACAGAAGTGAAAATGATGAGGAAGAGGTAGGTAGAACTTGAGCTTATGGCACGTGACAGGAGGTCTTGGAATGATTTTTTTTGAAGGTTTATGCTTTTTTGGGAAGCTCGGGGGTATTGATTGATTGATTGGCTGATTGATTGAAGAAATGAAAGAGATAAACCCAATCTCGCATGTACCAATACATTTTAGTTAAAACAAAACAAATCAAAATAAAAACTTTCTTACATACATCTATAGCAGAATAACATATTAAAGAGTTTAAAATTTAAAAAAAAAATTTTTTTTTAATAATAATATAGAATTAAATTAAAATTCAGGGAGAAAGAAAACGTACTTCTGTTCATTCTCGTACACATCTTCACATTAATTGCCGCAATATATAATTTTCAAGTTGAATAAATATTGTTACATTCAGAATGCTGCATAAAAATAATACGAAAAGATTACAAAAATTATACACATTGAAAAATACAAAATTTCTTGTTGGAGCGAGAGTTGGACAAAAAGAGACAAAACATCTGAGATGTGCAGACGGCATTATTAAGGCGGTAGATAGCTGGTGCTGATTAAATATGAGTGGTAGATAGCCGGTGTTGATTAAATATGATTAGTAGATAGCCGGTGTTGATTAAATATGATTGGTAGATAGCCGGTGTTGATTAAATATGAGAAGTAGATAGCCGGTGTTGATTAAATATGACCAGTAGATAGTCGGTGTTGATTAAATATGAGCGGTAGATAGCCGGTGTTGATTAAATATGAGCGGTAGATAGCCGGTGTTGATTAAACATGATTGGTAGGTAGCCGGTGTTGATTAAATTTGAGTGGTAGATAGTCAGTGTTGATATCACGGGATTGCCTCCCCTTGCTTTGCAGTAGTGGTCCACTGTCGAATATTTCTGATAGGGTAATTAAGATCAATTTTGGCCCAGCCTGAATAGGACTAGAACTGGTGATAGCTCAGTGAGAGATCAGGTAAAGAAATAGATTTTTCACAAGTGAAATGGTGAAAGGTAAAAATATGTCCCTGGATATGAAAGATAATCAATCCAGCCTATCGAATACGACTGAGATTCTTAGATCAGACAGACCTTCCTGTAAATATATATATTGATATATTCACCCACTCACATCTACACACACAGATACGTGACGACACTTAGACGCACAGATGTGAAAACTATATCTATGGAATTGGGATCTTTTTGGGACAAGCTGACCGACACACGTGATAAAGTTTATGTAAATTTTATTTACAACAACACTATCATGTGAATATCAAATCAAATACAAATAAACATGTTAATGAATTAATTAAAGAGTTAGACTCATAGGTTTAATTCTCCCTCCCTTTGTTGAGACAAGATCCCGTTACAAAGAAAGTTATTAACCCCCAAAAGAGTCAAAGGTTTATACGCTATGGCCTAAAATTCCCTCTACAGTAAAGAACAGAATATATACGTTAATCTATTCTAAAAGGCACAGCATTAGACAAAACTTGCACAAATAATACAAAGTTAGTACATGGGTTATTCACTGAAAGAATTATTCATCCTGCATTCCCTCGCTCTGAAAACCTGTGATCACCAAGCAGTCTCTCTCTTACCTAAATTGGTTCCTTTCACAACATCTGGAACAATTGTTAAGGTACACCCAGACCATCCAATGTTGGTGTTCTTGGCGAATCAAGCCCAAGTTTCTCCTACGACTAATTAAATCACAAAAATGTTGAGAAACGCTTGGTTCACTGCTGACAATAGGATGCTGATAAATGTCACTTCAATTTTTGTCCAGGTCGTGAAATAATTAAGAGGTCTAATGTTCACAGTGTACAGTAGGCTTGGAATCTTTAATCGTTAAATCGAGTGTCAGGTAAATAAAATCTTTTCAGGATCAATCTTCTTCACAACACAGTGGTCGTTATATATGTAATGTCAATCGTGATTTTGTCACTTCAACTGGCTGAAGGTATATGCCCTTGGAAAACAAATCTGGATATTTATGAATCCAGTTACAATTTATTCTTAATATTTCTTAGGGTGGGTACTGTGTCTCTTTTACTGGGTGTAAAACACGATACTAGACAAGTCACCTTGAAAAAAATATCCAGATATAATATCAGAATGTTCTTTGATAAAGTATTCTCAGTGTCATATGGAATGGAAGCCGCTGGTAAGTTTTATAGTCTTCTTCTTCTTCTTCCGTCTTTGCCACTGACCGACTAAGCAGTCCGTAGCCAGTACGCCTAATGGCGTCTTAGGGCAACAAGAAACCAATTGTTGTTCCGTTACGCCTAGTGGCGTTTATTGGTACAACAAACAATTAATTGTTGTTTCCGTAATCAGAGTGGCTGGCAAGCATAAATAACATAAATAACACATAAGGAAGGGAAACCCGTTTGTCTAATATTAATTGGCTGGCAAGCGGGTGATCAGCCCACTGTGAAAGTTTTATAGGGTTTGACCCAAATACTGTATAAAGAGAAAAGATACAAATACTTAACATATGTTTATACACAATCCTATCCTTACCCCGCGTAAAATATAATATATTTATCCACTTCGGCTATTTAACTTTAAATTATAACTACGAGCTTAGAGCTTGTCTTATCGTTTAAAAACGTCCGTGAAATAAATTCTAGTCATTTAAAAAGAATCAGTCATCATGAATTAGAAATAAATGCATGTTTCGTCAATACTCATGGTGAATCAGTGCATTTACTAGTGGGTTAAAATATTCCCTGACTGGTTACTAGCAGTTAATAACATTAATTTATGACTGGAAGAGTTTAGTTAGAAATATTTATTTGTTCTGCTAGCTACTGTAACACAGTAAAACCTTAGAGAAATAATATAACGGACCTAACTTAGTAAATCACTCTGCACAGAAAATAACTAGTAAAATATAATTGACGATGTAAAAAGATTAAATAACTCAAACTACTAGTATTTACCTCAACACCGAGCTACTAAGACTATTCTTCAACAACTACTAGGAATTCACTTTTACAAGTATTCTAGAATCGAAGCTAGTTTGTCTGGAGAAATCTGTGAGGTACTGGATAATGAGAGTAGCTTGCTCTGGTATATATATTCAAAGATCCAAGAGACTATTACACTATTGGCCGACAACGGACTCTAGCCAGATGTTAACACCTACGTTGAATCTACGTTCAGATTTCGGCTGATCCGAAAATCAAAGGTCTTAACCTCACACTAAAACCGAAAAAGCAGACTCCATTCTCTCATTCTGATCAGACATCGGCAGTACGCTAATTAGTGTGAGTTTTACACGTTTCTGCTTCGTATGCCCATTCCAGCGAGCAATGTCTGTGATCTCGACGTCTCACCGTGGTTTAATTAATTCACTAGCGAACAGTTTTTAAAGGGAGGTAATATAAAGTTGTCTCTCTTGGTTCCACTATTATCTGCTGTAGTACTAAAATTATAATTCCCCTTCTGATCCCTGTCTAATCTCTTACAACGATTTTCCAATCGTTGCCGACAAATCTCCAGGTAACGTTGCTAATTAAGTCTGCTGGTGATCTACATCAAAGGAATAAACGAACAGCAATAAACTGTGCGTGTTAAATTAGAAACAGGCAGATATCTGAGTATTTGGAGGTTTAGGGTTAACCAACAGGCGAAGTTAAAGTAAAAAGAATAGTATAGATAAAGAAGATAGATAATATGAAATCTATTATCATAATCTGTCACAGACTTCCCCGCTTAAGATATGAAACCACTTCATGTCCACTTTATGGAAATAGATTTCTTATATCAGTGGCGTCTGGGTGACTAATATCTTCTCATCATCCCCCTCCGTCTCTCCAATTCCTACTCATGCAATCTGCTCCATCGTTTTCTCTTTCTCTGGAATGAATTCCGTGCGCGTTTGAAAGAGTGTCGCCGAGTTTGACATCGCTGAAAGATTCCTTGTGTTGGCAGTGGAATTTCCCTGCAACTATCGTCATCTTCGTCAACTTTGGTAGCCACCAGGAGATGTTTGGAGGAGGGCACCGGTCTTTCCAAGTATTTCTTTAACAGATTTGCATAGTTAACCTTCTCCTTTCCTTTAATAGAGATCTGGTAGTTAGCCCTTGAGATCTTTTTAAGGACGGTAAACGGCCCTTGCCATCCGATACGTAGTTTGTTGTTCCCGGTTGGGAGTAGCAACAAAACTTTCTCTCCTGCTTGCAATTTTCTTTCTTTCGCGGCTTTCCTGTATCGGTTAGCGTGCTTTGCGCGTGCTCGCTTAAGGTTGGTCGTTGCTAGGTCCCATCCTAGTTTCAACCTTTCCTTAAATTCCAACACATATTTACTGGCTGAGACGACTGTCTCATCAGCCTTCTGGTCTGTCAGGGACCGAAGTAAGGCCTCAAGCGGCCCCTTAATAGGTCTGCCGAATAAAAGTGTAGCTGGGAGAAATCCTGTGGAAGTATGTGGGGCTTCCCTGTAGGCGAATAAAGCTGCAGGTATACAAAGATCCCAATCTTCAGGTTTCTCTTGTCCAAGTTTACATAGCATCATGTTAAATTTCCATTGGTACGTTCTACTAACCCATTTCCGGCCGGACTATAAGGACTTGTATAGATGTGCTGGTTCCTCAAGATCTTAACGATCTGATCCATTAACAGGTTACGGTATGGGGATCCGTTATCCGTCAACACTTGTTGAGGGAATCCCAACTGAGTAAAAATTTGCACAAGTGCTTCTGCGACATGCTTGGCATCCGCACATGTTAGCGGTATAGCTTCTGCCCATAAAGTGCATGTGTCGACTAAGGTCAGGATAAACCTGTTCCTTCTTTTAGTCCTTTCTAAGGGCCCTAAAATGTCGATTACAACCCGTTCAAATGGTGTCTCCACTACTGGCATTTTACCCATGGAAACTGCTGGTGCCAAATGCTTGGGTGCCACACGTTGGCACTTGGCACAGGATTTGACGTATCTGATAATATCAGAGTTCATTCCTGGCCACCAATAGTGAGTTTGTATTCGCTGATTTGTGGCGTTCTGTCCCATATGTCCGCTAAAGGGAAGAGAGTGTCCCATTTCTAGGATTTGGCTTCTGTACTGTTTCGGTACTAGAAGCTGATTAAAACCTTGTTCAGGCTTGCCCGTTCTGCGATAAATTATGCCATCTTTAGAAAAAATGTCCCCGTGTTGTCTAGGGTCCTTAGCCATGGGCAGTTTCCTAAAGCAGGGTGCCAAGGTAGGGTCCTTTTGTTGCGCTTCTTTAAGTTCCTTGGGTAACAAATTTTGCGCAGGCTCCCGTTCCTTCTTGGTTTGCCCTCTTGTGGTTACTGCTGCCACAATCGGGTCTTCCGGTTTCCCAATAAACACATATCTACCGCCAAGTATGACTGGGTAGATCGGTTTATCCATAACAGCCGCTTTGATCACACCTCTGACAAAATCAGAGTGGATCTCCACCCATGCGGTTGGAATCGTTGTTGGTACATCTCCTTTAGAAACTCCACAAAGTTCGACGGTTTCTTCTGTCTCTTGACCGGGTTTGACCAGGTGCCTGGCAACAATGCAATCATAAGAAAGCCCCGTGTCAAACAAACAATAAGTTGAAGACCCGTTCAAAATAACAGTACCTTGCGTAGAGGGCCTCCCCTCTTCAGGTTGAGAATCACTGACATCAATTCTGCCTTGCGAGACTGTTAGCAAGCATCCGATGCGTTAATCTCGGTGTGCTCGCTCTGATCATATGTCCCGTGCGCAGGGGGTTTCCCTTTGTCACCTTGTCCTTTCTGACCGCGCTGCCATGTAGGACGGTTGGGTTGATCAGACTGTTTGTTATTGGTGGAGAACTTGTTTTTGTAGAACTTAGATTTTTCCGGAGGGGGGGTTCTGGGGTCCAGTTTCTCTGTGGTTATGCTGCTGAGGAGAATGGGAAGATTGATCTAGGTTATTCTTTCGAGAAGGCTCTTCTGTCGGTTTACGTTTTGTGGCCGGCAGTTCGGCCAGCCCATTGTGATATCGCTCAGACTTTTCCAAAATGTCTTCCAGCTTTTCTGCACCTTGCTCAGCTAAAATCTGCGGGTGTCACTTGACAACGTGTTTTTTATTTGTTCAGTTTTAACAAATTCCTCAAGTCCTTCATAGGTAGAGGCGAGCTGTGAAAGCTCCAGGCGCTTTGTCAAGTAATCTTAGACGAGAAGAGAACTGCTGAAAAGTTTCAGAGCCCTCCTTTCTGCTGTTACGGAACAGTTGCAAAAATTTGCGAACGTTCGTTTCAAAGCGTTCAGGTAAAGCTTTCTTCAACACGTCGTAATTGTCTTGTTGGCTGCTTTCCAGTTTTGAGTATGTATCATACGCAGACCCTTTTAGGGCCTGGGAAAGTTTCATACACCAACGCGACCTCTCTAAACCGTACAGATTGGCCATTTTTTTCAAATTTCTCTAGACACGTGTCAATCTTCTCATTTGGGCAAGGGAAAGATTCTAGACCAACAGACATAGCGGTGAGTGAGGAGATTGAGTGTTAGAAGGATCAGTTAAAGAAGAATGAGGAGAAGACTCTCCATTGCTGGAGGTAGAGGTAGCCCCACGACTTTGGACTTCTAGAGCCTTAAGAGCCAGTTCGTGCTGTCTCTCCTTCTCTCTTTCCTCCCTCTCCTTCTCTCTTTCCTCATGCTGTCTCTCCTTCTCTCTTTCCGTCTGCTGTCTCTCCTTCTCTCTTTCGTTCGCCCTGCGGATTTCCATTTCCTCATCAATCGTCTTCTGCTGTCTAGCTTCGGCTGCTTTTTACTTCTGCTCCACATCATATCTGTCAAGTTCGTCCCTGACAAAAGCTTCTGCTTCTTCTCCTTCCAATCCCTCTTCCTTTGCTTCCTCTCTGAGCATCTGTCTAATCTTTGCACGCTCTGCCATGGTAAATAGCTGACTGAGACTTACTCGAGAAAGAAGTAAGAAAAAGGATAAACTGGTTTCCTACCACTTACGAGAAATTACAAACAAAAAGATGATATTTAACTGGGATACCTCCTCCTATACATTAGTTATCTAACTATCGCTGCTATTAATTTGCAATTCAGCTGCTAATGCAGACGACTACGCCAAATAAATAGTAGTAAAGATAAATCACTAAAAAAAAAGTTACTACAGTGGAAACAGAAAAAATATTCTGGCAAAAAATTTTAAGGAGAACAAAAAAATTCCCCTTAAAGTCCACTATCAAGTTCACCCCTGAAGTCAGTTAGTGTAAGGGAGGCAATTACTGGACTAAATAGTCTGAACGCGCTCCTTAGCTTAGCTCAAAACACCTGCTTCAAATTTAAAAACCCTGTGATTGTTACCCAACCACACACTACCAGCGGCTTTGTATTACAAAATCAATACATAACATACTCTGACAAATATCACCCTGTAACTCAATTGTATATACTCTAACAATGCTGTGGAAAAAACAATAGATATATATGTGTGGTCAGCAAGCCAATAAACAGATCGTTTGTGAAGGGGATAATTATTTTTAATGATACTATATCTCACGAGACAATCACACTCTTTCTCTAACTAGTCTATAAAGATACAGATGAAAATCCTGGTAAACGAGAAATTTTTCTGTCGGCTACTCAGGATTTGAGTTCAATTCCCGGAAAAACGAGCACCCATTTGTCGTATATTTTTGATAGGGTAATTAAGATCAATTTTGGCCCAGCCTGAATAGGACTAGAACAGGTGATAGCTCAGTGAGAGATCAGGTAAAGAAATAGATTTTTCACAAGTGAAATGGTTAAAGGTAAAAATCTGTCCCTGGGTATGAAAGATAATCCATCCAGCCTATCGAATACGACTGAGATTCTTAGATCAGACAGACCTTCCTGTAAATAAATATATTGATATATTCACCCACTCACATCTACACACACACAGATACGTGACGACACTTAGACGCACAGACGTGAAAACTATATCTATGGAATTGGGATCTTTTTGGGACAAGCTGACCGACACACGTGATAAAGTTTATGTAAATTTTATTTATCATAAAGAACTTACAACAACACTACCATGTGAATATCAGATCAAATACAAATAAACATAAGTTAATGAATTAAGTAAAGAGTTAGACTCATAGGTTTAATTCTCCCTCCCTTTGTTGAGACAAGATCCCGTTACAAAGAAAGTTATTAACCCCCAAAAGAGTCAAAGGTTTATACGCTATGGCCTAAAATTCCATCTACAGTAAAGAACAGAATATATACGTTAATCTATTCAAAAAGGCACAGCATTAGACAAAACTTGCACAAATAATACAAAGTTAGTACATGGGTTATTCACTGAAAGAATTATTCATCCTGCATTCCCTCGTTCTGAAAACCTGTGATCACCAAGCAGTCTCTCTCTTACCTAAATTGGTTCCTTTCACAACATCTGGAACAATTGTTAAGGTACACCCAGACCATCCAATGTTGGTGTTCTTGGTGAATCAAGCCTCAGTTTCTCCTACGACTAATTAAATCACAAAAATGTTGAGAAACGCTTGGTTCACTGCTGACAATAGGATGCTGATAAATGTCACTTCAATTTTTGTCCAGGTCGTGAAATAATTAAGAGGTCTAATGTTCACAGTGTACAGTAGCTTGGAATCTTTAATCGTTAAATCGAGTGTCAGGTAAATAAAATCTTTTCAGGATCAATCTTCTTCACAACACAGTGGTCGTTATATATGTAATGTCAATCGTGATTTTGTCACTTCAACTGGCTGAAGGTATGTGCCCTTGGAAAACAAATCTGGATATTTATGAATCCAGTTACAATTTATTCTTAATATTTCTTAGGGTGGGTACTGTGTCTCTTTTACTGGGTGTAAAACACGAGATTAGACAAGTCACCTTGAAAAAAATACCCAGATATAATATCAGAATGTTCTTTGATAAAGTATTCTTAGTGTCATATGGAATTGAAGCCGCTGGTAAGTTTTATAGGGTTTGACCCAAATACTGTATAAAGAAAAAAGATACAAATACTTAACATAATATATTTATACACAATCCTATCCTTACCCCGCGTAAAATATAATATATTTATCCACTTCGGTTATTTAACTTTAACTTATAACTACAAGCTTAGAGCTTGTCTTATCGTTTAAAAACGTCCGTGAAATAAATTCTAGTCATTTAAAAAGAATCAATCATCATGAATTAGAAATAAATACATGTTTCGTCAATACTCATGGTGAATCAGTGCATTTACTAGTGGATTAAAATATTCCCTGACTGGTTACTAGCAGTTAATAAAATTATTTTATGACTGGAAGAGTTTAGTTAGAAATATTTATTTGTTCAGCTATCCACTGTAACACAGTAAAACTTTAGAGAAATAATATAACGGACCTAACTTAGTAAATCACTCTGCACAGAAAATAACTAGTAAAATATAATTAACGATGTAAAAAGATTAAATAACTCAAACTACTAGTATTTACCTCAACACCGAGCTACTAAGACTATTCTTCAACGACTACTAGGAATTCCCTTTTACAAGTATTCTAGAATCGAAGCTAGTTTGTCTAGAGGAATCTGTGAGGTACTGGATAATGAGAGTAGCTTGCTCTGGTATATATATTCAAAGATCCAAGAGACTATTACACTATTTGCCGACAACGGACTCTAGCCAGATGTTAACACCTACGTTGAATCTACGTTCAGATTTCGGCTGATCCGAAAATCAAAGGTCTTAACCTCACACTAAAACCGAAAAAGCAGACTCCATTCTCTCATTCTGATCAGACATCGGCAATACGCTAATCAGTGTGAGTTTTACACGTTTCTGCTTCGTATGCCCATTCCAGCGAGCAATGTCTTTGATCTCGACGTCTCACCGTGGTTTAATTAATTCACTAGCGAACAGTTTTACAAGGGAAGTAATAAACAGTTGTTTCTCTTGGTTCCACTATTATCTGCTGTAGTACTAAACTTATAATTCACTTTCTGATCTCTGTCTAAACTCTTACAACGATTTTCCAATCGTTGCCGATAAATCTCCAGGTAACGTTGCTAATTAAGTCTGCTGGTGATCTACATCAAAGGAATAAACGAACAGCAATAAACTGTGCGTGTTAAATTAGAAACAGGCAGATATCTGAGTATTTGGAGGTTTAGGGTTAACCAACAGGCGTAGGTGAAGGCAAAGTCAAAAGGAAAGTGTAGATAAAGAAGATAGATAATATGAAATCTATTATCATAATCTGATGAGCACACTTCTCAACATAACTCGTCCACTGTAGGCGGTCAGTGGTGATACTCTTCTCTCACATTAGTGGCGTAGGAACTTCAGTACTTAAGTCTTATGTCTTGTAACCACGAACTGTGACAAATTAGAAAGAAACAAATGCCTCAGTACATTTGTTCCCCGCAAACTAACAGGCCCATTTTCATGCGCTCCACCCACGAATATTAATCTCCCAGAAAAATTAAATTCCCGAGCACACAATGTAACTCAAGGAATATGATGAAAATTCACCAATATCCTTCTGGGTATTAACTAGGAAATTGCGTCTGGAGTACATGAATAATGATTTGCCTGAACTGCAATTAACTACTTACTTACTTAGTCGTTCCCCTTCTACCGTGAGGTGTAGAGGTTTGGAAGAGAGAGCGCCAGACTATCCTATCCGGCTGTCTTCCTCCTGGCCTGGTTCCATTCTAGTCTTCGGTCCTTCAATGATTGTCTAATGTTGTCCTCCCAGCGGACTCTGGCTCATTTTGGGGGTCTGGATCCCTGGCTCTTTGTTTCCCATGCTTGTCGTGGTAGCCGATCTTCTCCCATTCTGCAGACATGGCCAAACCATCTTAGTTGGCACTGTTCTACTTGGGTCTGCAGGGGGTGGGATTTTAGGCCTTGACGTATCGTCTGGTTGCGGACCATGTCTCTTCTTGTTACTTCAACCACCTTCCTCAGATACCTCATTTCTGAGGTTTGGATCTGGCTTTTGTGGGTTGTAGCCATTGCCCATGACTCGCATCCATATGTCAAGACTGGGACATAGGTGGAGCGGTATACAGCCATCTTTGTTTTCTTACCAACCTCTCACTGGCTGAGGAATCCTCGATTTATGGCCTGAAAAAGTTTCCCAGCTGCTGATTTCGAGTGGCCAACTCTTCTGTGATGCCTCCCTTTTGGTCTATAATAGCTTCGAGATATTTAAAGTGGTCGACCTGCTCCAGGACCTGTTCCCCAAGCTTAATCTGATGTCTTCTTTCTTCTCTTGATATCACCATGGATTTTGTTTTAGAGCTGCCTATGACCACCCTTCTCATCTCCATCTCTTCCTTCCAGACTTGCAGGTTGAATTGGAGGTGTGCCTCTGATTTAGCAATCAGGGCAACATCATCAGCAAATGCCAGCTCTGAAATACATACCTGTTTCATCTTCCAGTACCCCACTGAATACTTTCTTGTTCTCTCCTTACATGCCTTGATAACATCGTCCATGAGGAGTATGAAAAGATAAGATGACAGGATATCATCTTGTCTTACACCAGTGGTGGTCCTGAACTCTTTTGACTTATGGTTTGCTGTCCTCACATAATTTCTGAAAGACTTGTAGAAGCTCTGTATAGCATGAATCAGAGGTGCTGGAATATTCTTCCTTGCCAAACAGTCCCAAAGTTTGCTCCAGGGGACCCTGTCAAACGCCTTTTCCAGATCTGTGAAACAAAGATGGATCTCACTCTTATACTCAAGGGCCTTTTCACTCAGCTGTCTGAGTGTGAAGATTAGGTTTTGAGTACTTCGGTTTGCTCGGAATCCGCACTGGATCTCATCCAATTGTGGCTCAGCTAGGCGTCGGAGTCTCTGCTCTAGGATTCTAAAGTAGATTTTACCAGGGACACTGAGAAGGGATATGCCTCTTTGGTTTCCACATTGTCGATTGTCACCTTTTTTTGAAAATTGGTGTTATGATGGCAATCTCCCAATCCTTTGGTATGGTCTTGTTGCACCACGCTGCCTGTAGGACCCTTAAGAGTAATAGGTCACCTGATGCTCCCAT
Organism: Oreohelix idahoensis; assembly: GCA_024509875.1. Classification (NCBI taxonomy): domain Eukaryota; kingdom Metazoa; phylum Mollusca; class Gastropoda; order Stylommatophora; family Oreohelicidae; genus Oreohelix; species Oreohelix idahoensis. The sequence continues at coordinate 231,518 of JAMPIV010022480.1, read as the reverse complement.
GTACTTAACCATTTCTAGTGTTATACCATCATGCCCTGCTGATTTGCCCATCTTGATTTTCTCCAGTGCTGCCTTCAGTTCTTCCATCTTTATGTCATCTTCATCAACATTGGTTTCCTCTTCTGCGCTAGTGGTTATCATTTCTGATGCTTGACCTTGCTCACCATCAAGGAGTTCTGAGAAATATTCTTTCCATCTTTCCATTACTTCCTTCGGGGCAGTAAGCAATTTGCCTTGCTTGTCCTTTATAAATTTGAGAGGGCATTGTTTTTCCTTCTTCGTGTTCTTTATGGTCTTATAGAACAATTTCTGGTTTTCTTGCGCATCTTTTTCTAGCTTTTCTCCAAATTCTTCCCAGGACTTCTGTTTTTCTGCTAGCACCTTGTTCTTTGCTTCTGTTCTAAGTATCACATATTCTCTATATTTGTCTATTTGTCCTGCTGTGTTTTTAGCTCCTAAGTATTGTTTCCATGCCATTTTCTTCTCTCTTATTTTCTCCTTGACTTCCTCTGTCCACCAAGGTGTCCTCTTTCTCTTGTTCCCAAGTCGGACTTCTCCACATGCTTCTGCAGCAGCTGTCTTTATGATGTCCTTGAATTTAAGCCAGAGGGTTTCCAAGTCATCATGTTGTTCTTCTGTGTTTCTACCGCTGTAGCAATAAGCCCCTGATATCTGGTCTTAATTTCTGGCTCTCTCAGTTTGTAGGCCTTAATGCTCATTTCTCCCATTTGTTTTCTTGGTTTCTTGCGTGATGTTGGGCAGTTCCTAGGCTGAGCAACTCTTTCAGTGGTTCTTTTGATTGTAAGCAGGTAGTGATTGTTACGACATGTTTTATGATGTTAGCCACTATTATAGTGAGCACTTTTAAAGTTACGCATTAAGGGGTTGAGATGCTATAAATATATATTATGTTTCGCGCTTCACGGTATTGAACGCGAATTTGTATAGTTGACTGGGATTATGATGACGTGTTACGTTGGTATGCTAACACATGACAACGTTATAGTTTTACCCTTCAGACTCCGAACTTGATCCAAGTCGGACGTGTTTTTGATGACTCCCAGTTTAGATTGAATTGCGCTGAAGTCCTTTTCAAGATATGCTACAGGGTCAGCTATCTAGTGTTATGAATACAAGAATGGAGTATTCTTATCGATGATTAAGTTTTCCTGAACCAGGATAAAAAGGGAGTATAAATTTATGATTATTATAAATCGTTATCTTCGCCGAAACGACAGCTGTTCGCTACCGGATGATCGACATACGACATCGCGTGTAAACAGTTGGACATTTTGACGACAGAGCAAGTAATATACATATGATTGTACTGGACTGCGCAGAGGACTCTGATATAATTTTATTTGATGAAAATGGATTCAATTATCTTGTATGTATAATAAATATGTAATGTGTTTGTGGACTCAATAAATCACATCTTTGTTGATTCAATACAATGGATTTGATCATCTTACCCATCATTCGCGAAAACCATCAAAATCAGCACAATGGCTCGATTAAGAACATATTGAAGATTAAGTAAAAGTACATAGAATAATAATATATGTGTTACGTGCAGTCTTTGATATCTTACAATATTATACATTGGTATTCTTGTTATCTTCGCAAATATTTTGAAAGCAAAATAGTGCTTAAGGGAAAGTCATTATTGTGTTACTTCCCTTGAAAGTTGTGTCGGCTCTTTCGATCAAACTCCGCGGATAAATCCATTTTACTGCGATTTATTCGTTGTTTGGGTAATAATAGATTGTTCTTGCTTCAGAATATCTATGGCCTGAATTTATGTGTATTGTTTGTCTGAGTAGGACGAGTCTGTCTTATATCTGTATATCTTTACATATCTAAGTCGAACTATATGTTCTGTTGTCTCTAGAGAGGTCGAAGGCTATTCGGCGGATGTGTCGCTAGAGTGTGGTGTGATTTGGCTTCGTCCTGATAGGGACTGTGTTTTTCCATGTCGGCCTGTCGCCGGGGAAAAAGTGATCTCAGTATTTGTGGGGAAGGTGATAGTCGTCTAAACCTATCGTGTATGCTTTACCCCAGTGTTTAGTCGTATTGCCAAGGAATGGCAGTTTCATATTTCCTATACCAAGGTAATCAAAGATACTCTTATGAACTCTCGATCGAAGCCACCATTTTCGATAGTTACGATTTGAATGTCTAAGAGAATATATTTGACTCGATGAAAACGACTTCGATTCCTAGCAGCACTATATCCTGTAGATTGCAGTCAATTGTTCATGATCAAATCTACAGAGCAATGAAATGTTTTATGAATGACTAACTTTAGGACAGATTCATTATCTGTATCCAAACGTGAGTGACAGCTCACGAGTGAAGCCATCTTGGAACCAAAACATGTAGTGACTTTCAAGAAGAGAAAAGGGATGCCCGTATTATCGCTTGATCAGTCCAGAGATCACTGCTACACATGAGAACCCATTGCTAGCGGTTCAATATTATTATATGGAAAAATATGTGCTGAACATTATGTTGAAGAATCGTCGCTAGACGAGATTAGGTTTAGAAGCCATCTGAAATATTGTTTATAAGCTGACGTGCTCAGTCAGTGAAGTCAGATGATACATGTATGGGCGATACTGAGTGCTTGGCTACTGACAGTCCATTATACACTTATTCTACATGAGTGCCCATGTAACATTGCAAGACCATTTATCCACTGTACTATGATGTATTATGGCAACCTGTGATTTGTCACTATCTGTGCTGTCGAGTGTGTACGTCCAATTAAACTTTAGAAAAGGTACACAGTCGTTGGTGTCGATGACTTCCAGCCATACATGAGTGTGAGAAAAGAACATTTTTTGTCAACACCACGAACCTTTATCATCATTCGCACATTATACACTCAATCCATGTCTACACACCACTGCGTAGGTCAAGTTGACATTCCATACACTACAGTGGAGCAAACAACACCATAGAGATCTTATCAACTGATGATGATGATGATGTCTGCTTCCATCCACTTATATCTATCTTTTGGTGGATATCATTAACGGGAATAAAAATAACAACCTTTATCAACCTTATCAACTGGTGGACCAGCTTTCTGGGTTTGACCTCGCAGAAGTTCAGAAGTCAACAGATTACCGATACCAGACCGTTTCCTGTGGCTGATACGACACACTTGCAGTATTGGTTTGCTCTTTGTCAACACTTCGTCACGTGACCTGTCAGGTGAATGCAGTATGTAGGTCAGCGTTGTTGACATTTTTTACATTAGACATTATAGAGTTTCACAGAACAGTTGAATCAATTCTTCTCAATGTTAACAGGAAGACAGTATGAGTGAACTAAGAAGTCCTATTTTCATCGATGGATCTTCTTGTTTTCCATATATGAACTTTAATATTTAAGGCCAGAATGTTTAATTGAATAAAGTGGCAGTTTGTTTATTTTCATAAAAATAACTTTGCCATTACTGTAGGACTGAGCCTATTTTGCAACACATACTATCATACACATAATTTATATATATTTATGTTTACATGTTATTTGTTTGTATAGTATGTTAGTTTCTATGTCAGCGGGTTGTGTTTAAGGTTGGGCGGCGTCCTCACAACAGAATATCCCACGTCATAGAGGGTCCGTTGTGGGCGTTTTCTATAGGTGCAATTTTCTTGATTGAAAATTTGCTGCGACAACTGTTGCTTTTGTGTTAGCTGTGAAGTCTGTAATTATTGTTATTTTTGTAATATTTCTTTGTTCTTTAGTTTTGTTTTGATTTGTTTGTAATTTGTTGGTCTAACCTTTTCTATCTTTCAGTTCTATTCACAATTTATATTCATATTGTGACGTCATTTGTGTTGTTATTCTTTGCAGATTCAGTGATTATTTTCATTGATTTCCCTATTTGATTTATTTTGATTTCTGCAAACGTTCTTGTATTGTCAGTCCTATTTGTACTTTATGTATTCTGTTGGTTGACATATGTTTTATATAGGTATATTTCATAAGACACAATTGCCTGTGCACTGCACTTGGATTATGGTATAAACCAGTACCTGATTATTATTACTATTATACAAGACCTTATTAAAGGCTTGTGACCCACAGATATTGGGATAGTATACTGATTAATCAAGTCATTGAGAACTTGTGGTATTATTATTGATTCAGGTGATTAGTATTATTGTTAGACATCATGGCTACATTAGAATACTTCATTACACAAGGGAAAGCCCTTGATAAGACTGGTCAACAATTAGAACAATGGGCAGTTGCTCAATATGACAAAGCATTAGCTGCAGAAGAGAGAAGAGCTATGGCGGAAGAGAAAAGATTAGAAAGAGAAGCTGAGGCTGCTGCTGAACAAAAGAAATTGCAGATGCAGGTAGAGGAAAGGACATTTGAAGCTGAACAAAAAAAATTGGAAAGAGAAGCTGCGGCTGAACAAAAAAGATTAGACAGTGAAGCTGAACAAAAAAGATTAGACAGGGAAGCTGAACAAAAAAGATTAGACAGTGAAGCTGAACAAAAAAGATTAGACAGTGAAGCTGAACAAAAAAGATTAGACAGGGAAGCTGAACAAAAAAGATTAGACAGGGAAGCTGAACAAAAAAGATTAGACAGAGAGGCTGAAGAAAAAAAAGCAATAAGAGAACATGAATTTGAGTTGGAGAAATTAAGATTGACAAGTATGAGTAATGTTAATCAGGCATCTAGTGGTAATGATAAACCTTCTACTTACAAGGTTAAGGTTCCACCGTTCAATCAGTCCAGTGACGATATTACATTCTGGCTGGATAGATTTGAACGTTCTTGTCGTACACATAATGTGGATAAATCACAATACGCTAATCAATTATCAGAAAACTTGAAAGGTGAATCTTTGACTAGATTATGCCTTGTAGGAGAAGCAGATAAGGATAATTATGATGTCATTAGGGCGGCTTTGATAAAAAAAATATCAGCTAAGTGAGGAAGGCTATCGCCTTTTATTTAAAACGATGGTACCTGAGACGGGTGTAGAATTCTCAGAATTCACTGCAAAGGCACGTCTCACAGTTGATCGTTGGATTGAGCTTTCCAAAACAGAAAAAACGTATGAAGGACTTATGGATTTGTTGCTCAGAGATAAGATTATGTCATGTGTGAACAAACCTTTCCTTGAATTTATACATGAGCGTAAACCTAAATCTCTAAAAGAAATGGAAGAATATTGTTCCCAATATGTCACTGCACACCCCGACGTGACTTTTGGCAACACTAAGATTAAGGAGAGTATGCCAGTTGCTTCAGCAACACCATACAATCCCAATTATTCACACAGATTTCAGGGACCTCAAAACAGATTCGATAAAAAAGGTAACCATAATAGTTATCAAAACCAAGGTAACCAATCATTTCAGGGTTCTTCTTCAAAGAACTGGAGACGACCTGATAGCTCTCGACACAGGGGTGGTCATAATTATAGGAATTTCCGTAGAGGAAGTAATTATAGAAACTATCAGGGTTATCCGTCTTGGAGTCAACAAGATCATAATTACAGAGATACTCATTATAATGAATATGATAATGGTAACCAAGGGAACTATGACTCAAACCCAAATAGGGGTTACAATAGAGGTAACAATAACTACAGAGGTGATAATAACCGAGGTAGATCTCAAAACAAAAGACATAAACCACATTTTCAGGCAAACTCTGCACAACAAGAGTCCCATGAAGCCTATAAACAGAGTAAAGATAATAATGATGCTAGTAATATGGCATGTGCCGCTTTTGATTTTGGGAGAGCATCTCAGTGCCCCCAATGCAAAACGTTATTTGAGCCAACCACAGTGTCTACTTTAAGCTGTGGCCATCCTCTTCCTGCTCTTCCAGCATCAGTCGCGCATGATGGAAGAGGTTCTCTTGTCTTACATAAGGGTTTAGTGAATAACAATCCAGTCTCTGTGCTATTTGATTCTGGATGCACCACAATTGGTGTTAGGCAGTCACTCGTAGATCCTTCCCGTGCCACTGGACAAGTAGTCAAATGTGTAACATTTGGCGGCACATTAGAGAAATACTCTACTGCTATCATTAGGATTGCTACTCCTTTCTTTACAGGAGATGTACACGCATGTCTTCTTCCGAATCCGATCGCTGACCTCATCATCGGTCGCATTCATGGAGTCAAGGAATGCACTCCGCAACAAATTTCCACGTGGGAAAGGCAAAACATGCAGATTGCTAACGCTGTAGTCACTAGAGCTCAGGCTCTTAATATGCCTCAAACTTCATCTACTGAAGATAATGAAGTGCATAACCAAGATAATCCCTTGGTAATTTCTCGTGACTCGTTTATAAAACAGCAAGAAGATGATCCCACTCTGAAGAAATTCTTCATTCTTGCAACTAAAGGTGATCCGAATAAAGACACAAGTCGTAAATCGTGGATTACAAAGAAGAATGGCGTACTTGTACGTATGGTTCAAGACTCCATTACGTCAAGTCATTCTCAAATCCTGGTTCCCAAGAATTTGAGAGTTAAAATTTTGCAGCACGCTCACGACTCTCAGTGTGCTGGACACATGGGTTTTTCCCGTACTAAGTCAAGAGTCCTTGCGGCTTTCTTTTGGCCATTGGTAAACAAGGACATACGGATTTATTGTCGATCTTGTAAAGTATGTCAGGAAGTTAAATCCAAAGGTCCACGGCATGCTGCACCCATTCAGGCGGCGGACATTCCTATTCGGCCGTTTCAAAAAATGGCCATAGACATTATTGGTCCATTTAAGATCAAGTCTGCCAGACGACATCAGTTTATCTTGACGTGTGTTGATATGTGCACACGTTGGCCAGAGGCTATTCCTCTGAAGAGCATTACTACTGCTGATATTGCAGATGCTCTTTGGCTTATATTTTCTCGTCTGGGGTTCCCCGGAGAGATATTGTCAGACCATGGCCCCCAACTAATATCAGATACCATGTCTCAAGTAATGTCTACTCTGCAGATAGATAGATCTTTAAGTAGTATCTACCATCCAATGTCTAATGGTATGGTCGAACGCCTTAATAGAACACTTAAAAACTTACTGGGGAAGATAACTGAGGATCATCCTCAAGACTGGGACAGAGTTTTACCTGTGGCCCTCTTCGCTTACAGAGAGGTACCCAATGAACATACGGGATTTTCTCCCTTTGAACTCGTCTTTGGCGCGCGTCCGCGTGGCCCTATGTCGTTGCTTCACGATCTCATAACATCTGACAATATTGACGATGACACAAAGTCATCCTACGAATATGTCATCGCGTTGAGACAAAAAATTATCGAAGCATGCAAATTAGCAACTTCTTCTTCTGAATTTGCGAAACAGAAGGCAAGGCAATTTGCCAATAAGAAGAGATGCTTACGACAACTTTGTCCTGGTGACAAAGCATTTGTATTACTACCTTGTAGGGAAAACAGATTACTTATTTCTTGGAAAGGTCCGTACGATATAATATCGAAAATTTCCGATGTCGACTATATTGTCGATATTGATGGGAAGCATAAAACCTTCCACATCAATATGCTTACTGAATTCCATGAACGTCCGGATTATTTGCAACCCATTTTCCAAGCAACGGACAATTCTCCAGTACAACATGGTCATTACTCATCACTGTCCGTGATACAGGATGAGGAAACAAGTTTTTCAGATGTAAATCTTCCTCTTCCAATGATCCCACTTCATTCCAGTGAATCATGGAAGAACGTTACTGTCTCTCCTGATTTGTCTCTAGGAGAACAGCGACAAGTTTCAACTATGTTGCAAAATTTCAGGATGTACTCACTGACATCCCTGGACAAACGAATGTCATTCAACATGACATTGTTCTAACTGACCATACTCCTATTAGGGTTAGACCTTATCCTATACCTATACATTTTCAAGCACAGGTCGAGAAAGAGTTGGATGAGATGATAGATTTGAAAATAATCGAACCATCCACCTCTGCATATTCTTCGCCGATGGTTATTGTGCATAAAAAAGACAATAACATACGTCTTTGCGTTGACTATCGAAAATTGAATCAAGTAACTAAGTTCGATGCCGAACCTATGCCTTTACTGGAAGAGCTACTTACTCGACTCTCCAAATCTCATTTTTTCACTAAACTTGATTTGTCTAAAGGATATTGGCAAGTTCCTTTATCTGAACGCGCCAAACCTCTCACGGCTTTTTCAACACCTAGAGGTTTGTTCCAATGGAATTTTATGCCTTTCGGTCTTATGAACGCACCAGCTACGTTCGTACGCATGATGCGCCGAATCCTATCTTATCGGTCAGATGTCATTGCATATCTAGACGACATCTGTCTTTTCAGCGATACTTGGGAAGATCACTATTCAGGGTTAGATGAATTGCTGTCTACTTTGCGTGAGCACAACCTGACAGCGAAACCCTCTAAAGCCTATATTGGTTTTAGCGAAATTTCTTTCCTAGGCCACCGAGTTGGTCATGGTTTCCTAAAGACAGAGGACCATAATACTAGTAAGATACTTAACATCTCAATCCCTAAGACTAAAAAAACAGGTGAGAAGTCTGTTAGGTCTTATTCAATTTTATGGCAGATTCATTCAGAATCTATCCTCTATCATGGCACCTCTCTCAACACTTCTAAAGAAAGGTTCGCCTAATGTGGTCCACTGGTCTCAGGAATGCCAATGCTCTCTGGATAAGATTAAAACATTGTTTTCAACACCACCTATTTTAGTGCTACCTACTAAAGATAAGACATTCGTTCTTCGTAGTGACGCTTCATCCACTGGGATTGGAGCGGCACTAATGCAAGAGTACTCTGGAACTCTGCATCCTGTAATGTATATTTCCAGAAAACTTAATGCGGCAGAGAGGAATTATTCGGTTTTAGACCGTGAGCTATTAGCTATGGTTTGGTCGATCCTCAAACTACAGAGATTCCTTCTAGGCGCACATTTCATAGTAGAAACCGACCAAAAAGCTCTTACTGCTATACAGAGTAAGAATTTGAAGAGCTCGAGGTCTACTCGATATGCAATTGCTCTTCAACCTTTTCATTTCTCTGTGCGAGCTATTCGTGGATCAGATAATGTGATGGCAGACATTCTGTCAAGATGCCCACATGATTCCACATAACTATTAGGGCTTAGACTTCTTGATATGTCTACTTCTATAGTAGTTCCTTTTCTATATCATGATAGATACACATTTGTAATTTAATAATATAATGATTGTATCACTACATAGCGGTTCATTGATGTTTATTCACCGCTGTGCTTTGATGATTTTTTCTTCATAAATCATAAATTTAAGATATCTAATACGAAATGATGATATGAATTTTTTAGGCATTGTGTAATTGCCAGAATTGTATTATACTTTGATGACACCTTCCTGGAAAAATATACTTGTAGAGAAATAATTTCTCTCAGTTTATGAGACACATTCTCACCAGTCGCTCCATAAGTCGACTTAGCCTCATATTAGGCGTTATAGGTATTCCTGATATTTTCATCTGCGCATTATTCATGCGTTGTGAGCCTATTGTACGTTGCTCCTAGATGTATTTCAAAAAGAAGAAAAAAATGTTCCTTTTTTTTTCCCGGGAGGTGTGGTAAGAATGTTACGTGCAGTCTTTGATATCTTACAATATTATACATTGGTATTCTTGTTATCTTCGCAAATATTTTGAAAGCAAAATAGTGCTTAAGGGAAAGTCATTATTGTGTTACTTCCCTTGAAAGTTGTGTTGGCTCTTTCGATCAAACTCCGCGGATAAATCCATTTTACTGCGATTTATTCGTTGTTTGGGTAATAATAGATTGTTCTTGCTTCAGAATATCTATGGCCTGAATTTATGTGTATTGTTTGTCTGAGTAGGACGAGTCTGTTTTATATCTGTATATCTTTACATATCTAAGTCGAACTATATGTTCTGTTGTCTCTAGAGAGGTCGAAGGCTATTCGGCGGATGTGTCGCTAGAGTGTGGTGTGATTTGGCTTCGTCCTGATAGGGACTGTGTTTTTTTTCCATGTCGGCCTGTCGCCGGGGAAAAAGTGATCTCAGTATTTGTGGGGAAGGTGATAGTCGTCTAAACCTATCGTGTATGCTTTACCCCAGTGTTTAGTCGTATTGCCAAGGAATGGCAGTTTCATATTTCCTATACCAAGGTAATCAAAGATACTCTTATGAACTCTCGATCGAAGCCACCATTTTCGATAGTTACGATTTGAATGTCTAAGAGAATATATTTGACTCGATGAAAACGACTTCGATTCCTAGCAGCACTATATCCTGTAGATTGCAGTCAATTGTTCATGATCAAATCTACAGAGCAATGAAATGTTTTATGAATGACTAACTTTAGGACAGATTCATTATCTGTATCCAAACGTGAGTGACAGCTCACGAGTGAAGCCATCTTGGAACCAAAACATGTAGTGACTTTCAAGAAGAGAAAAGGGATGCCCGTATTATCGCTTGATCAGTCCAGAGATCACTGCTACACATGAGAACCCATTGCTAGCGGTTCAATATTATTATATGGAAAAATATGTGCTGAACATTATGTTGAAGAATCGTCGCTAGACGAGATTAGGTTTAGAAGCCATCTGAAATATTGTTTATAAGCTGACGTGCTCAGTCAGTGAAGTCAGATGATACATGTATGGGCGATACTGAGTGCTTGGCTACTGACAGTCCATTATACACTTATTCTACATGAGTGCCCATGTAACATTGCAAGACCATTTATCCACTGTACTATGATGTATTATGGCAACCTGTGATTTGTCACTATCTGTGCTGTCGAGTGTGTACGTCCAATTAAACTTTAGAAAAGGTACACAGTCGTTGGTGTCGATGACTTCCAGCCATACATGAGTGTGAGAAAAGAACATTTTTTGTCAACACCACGAACCTTTATCATCATTCGCACATTATACACTCAATCCATGTCTACACACCACTGCGTAGGTCAAGTTGACATTCCATACACTACAGTGGAGCAAACAACACCATAGAGATCTTATCAACTGATGATGATGATGATGTCTGCTTCCATCCACTTATATCTATCTTTTGGTGGATATCATTAACGGGAATAAAAATAACAACCTTTATCAACCTTATCAATATGAAACAAACATTCTTCAATAAAAATGTCTAAAGGATCAAAACAGAACTCAACGAAACGGTGGCAACAGTAAATGGTGTTCCTAGTGTGGGGAACGAATATTTTTTTTTCCACAAGATTTTGATCCAGAATAACAATTCTCATTCGTATTGCCAAGAACTGTTTACAATTGTTGTGAGCTCACGTGACTTGCAAAAAGTATGACACATTGCGCATGACGACTAGAGGTCAAACTGACGTCACCATCTTGACAAGCTGAAAGTTGAAAGTCGTGACCGTTACCCAGCCCTTGTCGAATGTCAAATCAACAAAAAAGCATCAAGATCTTATGCAAGCAATGGATCAAGCGAAAAACCCAGTTCGAGCAAATATTTAACTACAATTATGAACGTCCATTCATTCAGTTGATGCATGCCAGCACTGACCGGGGAACATAGTCGATCACAAAAAGCTAAGTACCCATTATTGGTTCAGTAAAGCAAACAGTAGTCCATTTGGCCATTCGTAGGCATGTTTATTGATATTATTTTTAAGTGTTATATGGTTTGTAAAATGCATGTATGTTGTTTTTGTTCGTCTAAGCGGGAGGTTGGAAAGGAAGTTTCAAATCAACTAATACCGCTTTGGCTGGTCAGTGGATTTGAGACCGTTCTATAGGGAACCATTGGGTTATCTTCGACTGACGAAAAATCTACTAAAGTCAGTGGCATACTTTGTTCGTCTCGAATTCAGTCAAACATTATTTGTTAGCATTGAAGTTCTGTAAATACATAGTGTATTATCATTGTCTTTAGTTTTATTCTAACTAATTTTTGTCCGCTGTTTGTCAAATGTCCGTTAAGCCTAAACTTACTATATTTCAGTTACACACATAAAACTATGACGTCATCTGTAAGGATCCATGTTTGTGAACTTTTTTTAGATTTTTGTGTGCTCTGACCTATTTCTAAGTTCAGTATACTTCGTCACTTCCGTGATGTTTATTCAGTTTTAAAATCATTTTAATGTTGGTAAATCGTATTGTGTTTTGAACATTGTGTTGTAAAATCTTTTAGTTAATATTTATATATGTTCTTCGTTAATAACATTAATACTATTATAAGATAAATATATGATAATAATAATATAACACTTATAGTTAATTAATTGAAAATATTTGATACATGAGATATTTTCTTGGTGGTTTGAACTAGTGGTTCAAGTAGCAACTATTTTTTCTGCCTGAGTATGGCATAATATGATAAAATATCGAATAAAAGTAACTTTTATCTTATAATTGATTTGTAAGTTACACTATACGTAGTTGTTTGACTAAGAGAGTCAAAGTACTATATTAGCCATTGGGGCATATATCATTGAATGTATAAATAATGGATGCCTAAAGTAATGTTAGCATCATACACTAGTAGGTCATGTAACCACTGGTTGTTTGTCATGAATAAGGAATAGTGATATAAAATATTGGGTGAAAATAATTTTTGAACTTACAATTAGTTGTAAAGGGATATGATAAGTATTTGATTGATTATATTGAGTAACCATACCCTATTGCTTATTAAACTTATATATATATATTGGGCTACACTCGCATATATATATATATAATTGATTAAGTAAGTATATTATTGAAATAATATGGCTACTTTAGAAACTTTTGTGAAGATTGGAAAAGATTTTTGCTACAATGGAGAAATTCTTCGAGAATTTGCAGTGGCGGAACTAGCAAAATATGAAGCTAAACAAGCTGAATTAAAGCAAGAGGAAGCTGATAGAAAGCGAGAATTAGAAGAACGAGAGGCCAAAGAAGAAAAGAAGAAAGCTGAATTAAAGCAAGAGAAAGCTGAATTAAAGCGAGAAGAAGAAGAACGTGAGGCCAAATTAAAACAAGAGGAAGCTGTTAGGACACAACAAGAGATTGAGAGAGAAGCTAAGGAAGAAAGACAAAGGGCAAGAGATGAAATGAAACGTATTGACGAAGAAGAGAGAATGCAACAAGAAGAAAAACTTAAACAACAAGAAGAAAGAGTAACACTTCTTCGCCTAGAAGAATTAAAAATGAGAGCACAAATTGCGTCTGATAGCAATAATGTTGATTCGCATAATACTCCTTCATCAACCCATATTAATAGTAATTATAGGTTTAAACTACCAGTGTTCAAACAAAATTTTGATGATTTGTCGGCATATCTCCTTAGATTTGAACAAGTCTGTAATGCAAATCACGTTGATAAATCTTTCTGGGCTTTAAAACTCAGTGAATTTTTGGATGGTGAACCATTAAAGGCATTAAATGCTATGGATCAAGCAGTCATAAATAATTATGATGCTGTAAAAACTTTACTGCTAAAGCGATTTCAACTAAACGAGGAAGGATAAAGGATGAAATTTAAGTCATTACTTCCTGATTCAAGTAAGGATTTTTCAGAATATATTGCGACTATACGTATAACATTTAACAGATGGGTGGAATTATCTGGTATCAATAAAACTTATGATCAGATTGTTGATTTATTGCTGAGAGATAAGGTTTTGTCATCGGTTAGCAAACCTTTCTTATCATTCTTACAGGAACGTAACCCACCTACATTAGCTGACTTAGAGAAAATAGCTATTCAATACTGTACAGCACATCCAGGAGTTTGTATAGCAAATAATCAAGTGAGAGAAGCATTACCTGTCGCTTCTGCTACAACCTGGAATGTAAATCATAGATCACGGGCTCAAAGCCTTGATGGGAATTTCATGCATCGCAGAAATGATAACAATAATTATTATAAAAATAATAATTTCAATATGAATAACAATTCATCCACAGGTAGACCAAAATTCACAAACCAATCACCTCATTTCAGGAACAACAACTTCCAACAAAATTCAACATGGAATCAACCATACAATGTTACTTCACATAATAATAGTAACAATAACTGGAATAATGGTAATAATAATTACAAATCCAGAAATAAGAGTTACAATGGTAGAGATAATAATAATAATTCATTTGCTCACCATCTACAACGTTCCAATTCAAGAAAACCACAGAGGTTTGAACATAATGTAGGGGCAGCGTTGACTACCAATACACCTCCAGTTGGTCATAACAATGATAATCTAATACATTCATCTTCTTCAAGTTGTGTTGTTGATTATAATGTGGCAAATAGTTGTCCACATTGTAATAGTATTTTTCAGAAACCCAACCATACGTCGATGAAGATTACACAGCCTATTTCTGCTATCAGTCTCACTTCAAATGATGGAACAGGCACGTTAATTTTTAACAGAGGACTGGTCGACGGAAACATAGTTTCAGTGTTGAGGGATTCCGGATCAACCACTATCGGCATCCGTCAATCATTAGTGCATCCTCGTTATGCTACTAACGAGTTTGTAAGGTGTATTACTTTCGGTGGGACCATTGAATACTGTCCCACTGCTATAATAGACATAAATACCCCATTTTTTTCAGGTAAAGTAAAAGTGTGTCTCCTTCAGAATCCTATTGCTGATTTAACAGTTGGACGCATCCACGGCAGCAAGGATTGCACACCTGAGGAAATCACAGAATGGGAAAAACAAAACTTGTCTACAGCCAATGCTGTGACAACACGAGCTCAGGCTCATGAGTTGGAAAAAGAAGATACTACAGTTACTGAGACAAATCTTTGTAATGACAACGATCCTCATTCTGTTATAGACAGAGAGCCATTTGCAATTAAGCAAAAAGAGGATAATTTTCTAAAGAAATTTGTTGCCTTCGTCAATAAGTATGATAATATTGCTTTTAATAATAAAAGAAAACATTGGTTTACAATAAAGAACGGTATTCTACTTAGGAACTGTATGGACCAGACTAAGGTAAAACAACAGGTCATAGTACCAGTACCATTAAGGACATATATACTACGACATGCACATGACTCCCAATGCGCGGGTCATATGGGCTACACTCGCATACGTTCTCGAGTGTTGTCGTCTGTTTTCTGGCCAGGGATATCACGAGACGTATCATTGTATGTACGTTCCTGTGTAACTTGCCAGGAAGTCAAGTCTCGTGGAGCGTTCCATAATGCTCCCATCCAGGCTTGTGACTTATCGGTTCGTCCTTTCGATAAAATGGCAATAGACATTATTGGTCCTCTTTTGCCTTCTGCAAGAGGACATAGGTATATTTTAACATGTGTTGACTTATGTACACGATGGTCAGAAGCCATACCTCTTAAGAACATAACTACATCAGACATAGCTGGTGCTCTTCTATTAATATTTTCTAGACTTGGATTTCCAAGAAAATTACTTTCAGATAATGGTCCTCAATTTGTTTCTGACACCATAACTGAAGTAATGAAGACTCTTAACATAGGAAGAAGTCTTAGTAGTGTCTATCACCCCATGAGCAATGGTTCAGTTGAGAGGCTCAACCGCACCATTAAACAATTATTACATAAGGTTACTGTAAAGTATCCTCAAGACTGGGACAGAGTTCTCCCAGCAATCTTATTCGCTTACCGAGAGGTACCGCATGAACAAACCGGTTTCTCTCCGTTTGAGTTAGTGTTTGGTGCTCCACCAAGAGGTCCTATGGGACTTATAAAAGATCTCCTACTCGACTCTGAGATGACTCAGGAAACCCAGTCATCTTATGAATATGTCATTAACCTACGTAAAAAAATCATAAAGGCTTGCCAGATGGCAACGCTTCTTCAGAGGCTGCAAAATACTAAGCAAGACTATTCCAAAATAAAAATAGACGATTACGCCAGTTATTTCCTGGTGATGAAGCTTTCGTGCTACTCCCACGAAAGGATAATAAACTGTTAATTGCATGGAACGGTCCATTTAAAGTTTTGGACAGAATTTCTGACGTCGACTACATACTAGACATTAAAGGTCAGAAAAAAATTTATCATATTAACATGCTAAAAGAGTTCTTTACTCGTCCTGAACATCTGCAGTCTATCTTTCATGACTTAGATGATACATCAATTGGTACTTTCCAATATTCTAGTCTTTCGGTAATTCAGGAGGAGGAATCATCCTTTCCTGAAATTGACATGACTTTTCCTATACCTACATTACAATCTAATGAGTCTTGGCGAGATGTAACTATTTCTTCTTCATTAACATCTCAAGAAAATCATAAAATCTGTAAACTCTTAGAGACTTATTCTGATGTTTTAACTGATATACCGGGTCGTACATCAGTTATTTCTCACGACATTATACTTAAGGACAACACACCAATAAAACTTCGTCCTTATTCTGTTCCTATACATTACCAAGATAAGACATCACAGGAACTTAATCAAATGTTAGCTTTAGGGATCATAGAGAGCAGTAACTCTCCATTTTCCTCACCTTTAGTTATTGTCAGAAAGAAGGACAATAATACACGTCTGTGTGTCGATTACAGAACACTTAATGCTCAAACTGTGGCAGACAGTGAACCTCACCCTCTTATTGACGATTTACTTACTCGTCTATCGACAGCCAAATTTTTCACGAAAATTGATTTAACTAAGGGATATTGGCAGATTCCCGTAACAGAACAAGCCAAGTATTTTACCGCGTTTTCGACTCCACAAGGTCTTTACCAGTGGAATGTCATGCCTTTCGGGCTCATGAACGCACCAGCAACGTTTATCCGCATGATGCGAAAAATTTTATCATGCAGACCAGACGTTATCACATATATTGACGACATTTGTTTATTCAATTCGTCATTTCAGGAACATTTATCAGGATTAGGTTCCGTTTTGGAAATTTTAAGATCTAATAAATTAACTGCTAGACCAAGTAAAATTCAAATAGCTTTCCATGAATTAACTTTTCTTGGACATATCATTGGGGCTGGACGTATCCACACCATTCCCCATAATGTATCTAAAATTTTAAAATTATCAATTCCTCAAACAAACAAAAAAAACAAGTTAGGAGTTTACTAGGTCTTATCCAATATTATAGTAGATTTATACCTAATTTGTCGTCCATCACGGCTGTCTTGTCTTCTCTGTTGAGGAAAGACATGCCTACGAAAATCACATGGACTGCAGACTGTGACAAAACTTTTAATCTAATTTTGTCAATCTTTTCTAGGCCACCAATTTTACGATTGCCAGATACTAAAAAAATGTTCGTTCTCCATACAGATGCCAGCAGTTACGGATTAGGAGGTGGTCTATTACAAGAACATGAAGGCGTACTTCATCCAACTCTCTTCATATCGAGAAAACTCACTGATGCAGAACTCAAATACTCGGTTATAGATAAGGAACTTTTGGCAGTAGTCTGGGCAATACAGAAGCTTGAAAAGTTTTTACTCGGTGTCCCATTTGTCATACAGACAGATCAGAAGGCAGTAGCTTCGCTCAGACGAGCTAATCACAAGAACGCTAAGCTAGCCCGATTTTCCATCTTGCTCCAACCATTCCAGTTTACAATCGAATCAATTCCGGGTTATGAGAACGTAGTGGCAGATTCCTTGTCACGTCATCCTTCATCGTCAAATGAAGAGAATTAACAACTCAAGTGTCAATGAATTAAAAAGACTTGTGTGCTAGAACTTATTCATCCGTATTCTTTATCAGACGGACTTGCAACTCAAAATGAGCAATGAAATTATGTTGTTTACAGACGCTTGAACATTTCCGAACAACAATTAGTATTCACAGGACATACGTAATCATGAAGCAGGTGCATGAAAACAAAACTTTCGTAATACGAACTATGCACTATATTATTACTCAAATATCCGCAAGGAATTATCGAGTTCGTTCAAATTTCAATGGACTTTGGTTAGTGTCCATACGTCTATCAATCACCTTGATACAGTCTTCAATCAATATATGCTTGAAATAAGGATTGAACTTATTGATACATACATTCACGCATTATCGGTTGAACTCAGGATCATCTTTAGCTGAATGAACTTTTTCATCTAAGGTATTAAACCATACATTACGGACAGAAAGGAACTAATAACAAGTTATTCATCAGGATTGACAATATTGATTCCGATATTTTAATGTGATTAAATAAAAGAAGAGAAAAGAGAGCTTGAAAACAAACATTATCACACAATTAATTGATATAATTACTATAGTTATGTAATTATGCTGTAATTATGCTGTAAGAGCACGCTATTACATCCCCCGCATAGGATGCTGTGCCAGTGTTGGGAAGAGACAACTATTCCTCAAGACATGCGAGATACCAAGATTGTAACACTGTATAAAAATAAAGGACACAGAAGTGATTGCAATAACTACAGAGGCATCTCTCTTCTTAGTATTGTTGGTAAGGTTTTTGCCAAAGTCATCTTAATGCGACTACACAAGTTAGCGGAGCGCATATATCCAGAGTCACAGTGTGGATTCCGAGCTGGTAGATCAACAACAGACATGATCTTCTCTGTCCGCCAGCTTCAGGAAAAATCAAGAGAGCAGAAAAGGCCTTTATATATCGCCTTTATAGACCTCACAAAAGCATTTGACCTGGTTAGTAGGGATGGACTTTTCAAAATCCTCCTGAAAATAGGTTGTCCTTCTAAAATGCTGGAAATGATAAAGTCATTCCATGACGACATGAAGAGAACAGTCCAATATGCTGGAAGCACGTCACAGCCCTTTGACATACGAAGTGGGATTAAACTAGGCTGTGTTCTGGCTCCGACCCTCTTCGGGATCTTCTTTGCCTTACTCTTGAAACATGCATTCAGAGATGCAACTGAAGGAATATGCCTTCACTAGGTCAGATGGCCGTTTGTTTAATCTTTCAAGGCTGAAGACAAAAACAAAAATCAGAAGGGTCACTATAAGAGACTTGTTGTTCGCTGATGATGCTGCAGTCGTCACTCAAAGCCAACAGGAGCTTCAGAACTTGAGAATC
>JAMPIV010022480.1:147500-205000 GCA_024509875.1 Oreohelix idahoensis | reverse complement strand
ACACACAGACAGCGTTGACCACTCCCCGGTCCAACGCTCCGAATCCCTACTCTCCTCTCCGGGATCACACACTCTAGTCCCGCCAAAAAACCCAAAACGAGACTCCGCTGTTTTTTTGAACACAGCTCAAAAACAGTACAGAATAAATACATCTCAGCATTTGAGATAAAAGCGTTCACACGCTTTTCTGTACTCTGTCACTCAAAATAAAAGGATATGTTTCTATTATAAAGTTAAACAAACCTCAGCTTAATCAGGTATACAAGTATTGTAACTCATAATCTACTTTCCCCAAAAACATATTCAGAATTACTGCCCCTCTCATAGGATCACTCGTTACAGTTTCCCACACACCCAGGAGAAAAAATGATTCTATCATTTTTTGAAAATTAACTCCCAAAACGAAAAAATTTAAAAGATAATGAAATTCTAACATATGTTTTACAAAATTCATCTTATGATAGGTCAGAAATAGTATATCTACAAAATATTAGCAGTAAATGTAAAGTAAATAACAATCATCCAACGTATGATTATTAAAATTAATCTATTACAGAACTAAGTTAAGCATATACAATAATGCTCAAACAAGCAACAAACAATAGTAATAGAAATGATAATATCAAGTAAACAAAGTATAATTCGAAAAGAAGTAAAATGTGAAATCATCATATGAAAAACAACAAATAATATCACAATGACAAACTATGTGAAACAAATATAACTATCCCTGATCTAAAGTTACCTCATTACTTGAACAATACAAAGAATGAAAGTCTAAGTAGCGTAACAGAAAAAAGTATACACGAAGCATAAAGTGAGACAAAGATGAAACACGGAAGTATAAACAACATATCAGATTATGCTGAAAAGACAACAGAAAAAATGTAAAGAGATGACGAATAGTCAACAAAGACAGATGAAAAGTAAAGATGCACATGTAGAAAAAGTTGTAACAATACCTTACAATAACTATTTAAATCACACATCATATAGTATAAATTAATACAATTACGATAAAAAATTATAACACAAAATGACAAAGTATATCTATACTAACAACACAAAGTAAAACTTATGACAAAAAGAATAGTAAGTAATTTAACCAAATTACAAAACTTATGCATAACTAATAATAAATTATATAAGGTATTACACAAACAAAAATAAAACGCTATTAAAAGGTTTGCAATGACTCAAAGTCACGCGCTAAATACAGAAAAATACATCAAATATCAAAAAACAATTGCAAGGAACTAATGTTACTACACATTACTAACCATAATATACCGATTAACATTGGCACAGAAAAAATATTACACCGTTCAAAAAATACATTTTCAAAAAAAAATACAAAAAAGTTTCGTAGCACTGAGTTGCATAAAAAATTATTTCATTTACAACCAATTCAAAGCTATAATAAATAAACTAACAATGAAATTGACTCTAAGAAAATGAAGGACATATAAACAATCTATTTCTAAACAGACACACATTAACAAATGTAAGTTTTTTTGTTTTTTTTTTTAAATATACATCACATAAAACATATGAGAAAAAAAATCAAGTGCTCATGAATTATCTAGAAGTAATTATTGCACCATTACAACTAATGAGTTTTGTGCATAGGGCTTGCAAACTCAACATGTACAAAAAGTTATCCTAACAAAACTGCTACAAAAACAACAAAGCAGAACAAACCACTGCAAGTTCAACAATGGAATATAGCTAACAATAAAAACAAAAAATCATGGCAATCAAATGATGCATTAAATATTTCAAACGAAATTACATGTTATTGCAAATCAAGAACATATCATTTATTATACTAACAAATACAAAATAAAATATTTACTGTTTACATAAGTAAAAAAAAAAATCAGATGGAAATCTCTCGCTTTCCTGTCAACATGTCCTGACCCTGAGCAAGCAAAACATCAGATGTTTAGTGGGACGCAGAACAAGTTACGCTTGAACGCACACACGGATGCTGAGTTGACCCACTTTTCTCACTACTAATATGACACAGGAGCCTTGACTGTTATCGTAAAGTCGCTTCTGTCAAAATATATGAATGAAAATTTCCATTTTAATGAATGGTACAATCTAAGGAGAAAAAACGTAGAAGTCAAATTACAATTACCCATTATTTTGATCCTTATAAAGTAATGGTCGTTTCAAAATGCCCTCAGCTCTTCTTTTACAATCTCTAGACATCACAGAAGACATTACTGCCGTAGGCTGAAACAAAATGTTACATTCACAACACCGAGACACTTTCTCGTGCTGAACAACATTATCAGACATAGTATTTAAAACACCAGTGTTATTGTTACCTTATTTATCTCTATTACAACTGACTATGGGCTCATGTTGAGCAAATTTAGTATACTTGCGCTTATTATTTGTTACATGATGAAGATACTTATCACTACAGTTGCTTTGTTTATTAACAATGACTCTAGTCTTTTGCTGAGTCAAGTTACCCTGGTGATGTAGAGAAATATGTGGATAGCTATTATCTCTCTTTATATTATTGTCAAGTCCTCTATTATGACAAATGTTATGTCTCTCATCCAAGTTAGCATTGTTGATGTTAATATATCTTCCTTGACAACAATGTCCACTAGACAGGACTTGCTTTCTAGTAGCAAAATCATTACCAGATTGATAGTTTTTCTTACAGTTATTTCTACTATAACTTATAGAATTCTTCGGATCAAAATGTTGAAATCCGCTAAATTGTTTACAATTCCTTGGAGAATCAAAATTACCCCTTGATAAACTCCCTTGGTACTGTCTAATCTTGTGATTATATCTCTTACCACAACTGTTATCCTTTTCATCTTTAGGAATATGTTTACCAATCCCGTCAAACTGGCTGTGCTGAGTTTGACAAGTAACTAGACCTTTAGAATGCTTATTTTCCTGGACATAGTGGGTTTCATTCCTGGAAAAAATAGTACTACGTCTATTCCCTGTTACAAGTTTATCAGAATCTGCACCAGTAAACACCTGGTTGATCTTAGGAGCTCTAACCTGCCCTTTCTCCCATTTGTTCTCATGATTAACAGAACTGGCTGAAATACAAGAATCTTTACTAGTCTGACGCCAAGAACTATCAATAGTGTTAGTAATATCACTAGTACTGTTAAAGTTGTATTTCCCTCGAAACGATCTATGTTTACTCTGTATGGACTCTTTATGAGCAAAAAGTGTATGGTGCTGGCTTTTCGCAACTTTCTGTCTATTACTGTCAACATAGACAGAAGACCACATTTTTTTATCCAAGACGATGTCAAGTAAACCATCCACTCGTTTCCTGACCTGAGCAACCTCAACATTTCTATGTGAGATCTGTTCATTAAGTTTCTTATTTAAATTCTCAAACCTAGCCACCTTCTCTTTCTCAGCCGTTAACTCTACCAATGCCTCTTTCTCGCACTGTTCTTTATTTGCTCTCAACTGAGTTAACTCTAGTTGTAGAGACTGAATCTTAATATAATCATTGCTATTATCAAGCTCATTAATCTTCTCTGGAATCGTCGTATTCTTTTCTTCCTGATGAAGACCAAGATTCGCAATATCATCCATCAAATCCATAAGTGTCTCTGTATAAGTCCTATCTCGTTGATTGGTCTCAACTTTTAATTTCTTATACATTTCTATATTACGTTGGGCCTCTTGTGTAATATTTTCCACCTCAACATTCTTATCTTTTATCTGGACCTCCAATTGCTTTATTTTCAATTGTGAAGAATCCAAACTTGCTTGTACTCTAGCAAGTTCCAGGTTTGATCTGTTCAAATCACTTGTAAGTTTAGCTAACTTTTCCTTAAGTTTACTCTCTTCAGCTTTATCCTTCAAGTAATCTTTTCTCTCCTGTTTGTTTACTCTTACTTTCTCATCTTCTAGCTTCTTTTTATCAGAAATGTCACAATGAATTATGTTGTGTATACTCTTCAATATATTGTCGTGTTCAACATGAATATTCTTATACACAAATACACGAAGGTCTCGCTGTAGCAAACGGGCTAAATTCCTAGCCATTCTTAAATGAGGGATTGACTTAAATCTATCCTCAGCAAAATCCCTTAGTGCTCTCGACGCACTGACCAACAATTCGTCCATCACGTGTGCTTCCAGTTCTGGTCCTTTTAATCTCTGAAAATTTTTACCCTCTTGAAATAAATATTCCAATAAAGGCCACATATTATCAGGATCCATTTCATCATCCATAGTTATTTACTTATAGAGATCACTATATATGTATTAATGATCCTTCTACTCTTGACAGCCAAAACATCATACACTAAACTGCAACCATTGCTAATTACTGTCAAATCAATTTCTGTATAAAGAACCTTTATATGGTCATATCCATATCATGGAAGACAACATATGTTAATAGCCATAAATTACTTATGCATTAAATTCTACTTATATGTCACTATAGACATAACAACAACAACAACAGAATACAAAATGCATAGAATTCAGAAGGCCTGACGACATATGTGAAACAACACACTTTACAGAACAAAAATCACTCATCTGTTAATATTCCATTGCCTTCCGCCAAGACTTTAAATATCACATAATTCTGACGCTAAAACCGTCTACTGCCGAAAGGTACTGGAACTAGACTCTTCCCTTCAGGTCCTCGCTTCAGTAAGGTATGTGCTCGAGTACTGCATAGGAGCACATGATGATCGTAACAGGAACACAGCAACTCGTCTCTTGACTTGAGGTACACTTGCAAAATGACTGGTACAACTGCATATATCCTCGATCTTGAACACGCTATTCTTCCGACGTTGGATCACTTCATAAACTGCTGATAATTTCGCTGCACATCTGACAGAAATGTAGACCACAGAGGTTGTTGTTTTCCACAGCCACGACACAGGACGTCAACCGACAGTGCTATAAAGCTGATTGTTACCACGAATAAGGCGTTTCCCAAATGCGTTACACAGGTATCCTACAAACTAGGTCACGGTTTGAAGCACATGAGATTCAGGTCACGTATGAAGTGCTCTCAAAACGACTGTTGCGGGTGTCAGAACCCGAAAACAAATCTATCAAATGATCCAGATATGTGGACTGTATCGATAACAATATTATCCTTCAGTCTGTTAAATAATCTCTCAAGTTAGTTTCTGGTTAACTCCGGGCAAAGCGATACTGAGTACTGAGTATTGATACTGAGTAATGTGATATTGTCCAACTGTTGTTGTACGAGCCATGTACAACAGAACAAGCCACGCCCACAAAGGGCTAATTATAATAAAGTTAAGTTCACCCAAACTCTTGTCACGCGAATTGTCAAATGAGTTCGTTCCAAATTGTACTGGAAACCACCACTGATAAAGTTAAGCTGGGTGGTTATATATCAAAGTGGAGTGACTGTGATTGTGTGCTGGCAAAGTCGTTCACACAACAGGTGAGCACACGGGAGTCATCGAGTATGGAACGACTGGTGATATTTAATTATTGTTTATTAAGTCACAGCACGATCACATCAATATACAGTTTGAATTACAACACGAACACGTAGGCATTAATATAAAGTTCACAGTGAAAAATACACGCTATCCCCAGCGCTCAACAGACTGCACTCCTGGTAGTTAATAATATCTTGGCCTATAATACCATAAAGTTCACAGTGAAATATACACGCTATCCCCAGCGCTCAACAGACTGCACTCCTGGCAGTTAATAATATCTTGGCCTATAATACCATAAAGTTCACAGTGAAATATACACGCTATCCCCAGCGCTCAACAGACTGCACTCCTGGCAGTTAATAATATCTTGGCCTATAATACCATAAAGTTCACAGTGAAATATACACGCTATCCCCAGCGCTCAACAGACTGCACTCCTGGCAGTTAATAATATCTTGGCCTATAATACCATAAAGTTCACAGTGAAATATACACGCTATCCCCAGCGCTCAACAGACTGCACTCCTGGCAGTTAATAATATCTTGGCCTATAATACCATAAAGTTCACAGTGAAATATACACGCTATCCCCAGCGCTCAACAGACTGCACTCCTGGCAGTTAATAATATCTTGGCCTATAATACCAGCTTCACCACAGCTTCATAAATACTTAATATGGCCTGTCCCAATCCTGGACTCATAATAGCTTCATCACAGCTTCATAAATACATAATATGGCCTGTCCCAATCCTGGACTCATAATAGCTTCATCACAGCTTCACAAATACATAATATGGCCTGTCCCAATCCTGGACTCATAATAGCTTCATCACAGCTTCACAAATACATAATATGGCCTGTCCCAATCCTGGACTCATAATAGCTTTCACCACAGCTTCACAAATACTTAATATGGCCTGTCCCAATCCTGGACTCATAATAGCTTCATCACAGCTTCACAAATACATAATATGGCCTGTCCCAATCCTGGACTCATAATAGCTTCATCACAGCTTCACAAATACATAATATGGCCTGTCCCAATCCTGGACTCATAATAGCTTCATCACAGCTTCACAAATACATAATATGGCCTGTCCACACAGCAAAAACATTAAGTCGACATTATTCAAAGCACTACGTAGGCATACATCCTCGAAAACACACACACAGACAGCGTTGACCACTCCCCGGTCCAACGCTCCGAATCCCTACTCTCCTCTCCGGGATCACACACTCTAGTCCCGCCAAAAAACCCAAAACGAGACTCCGCTGTTTTTTTGAACACAGCTCAAAAACAGTACAGAATAAATACATCTCAGCATTTGAGATAAAAGCGTTCACACGCTTTTCTGTACTCTGTCACTCAAAATAAAAGGATATGTTTCTATTATAAAGTTAAACAAACCTCAGCTTAATCAGGTATACAAGTATTGTAACTCATAATCTACTTTCCCCAAAAACATATTCAGAATTACTGCCCCTCTCATAGGATCACTCGTTACAGAGACATAAGAACTTAAAGAAATATAAAAATAAATAAAAATAAATATAAATGAAACCTAGGTACTTCCCTGAAGGCGAAGCATGGCTGAAAAGAGAAGTCACTTCCTTTTCAGCCATGCTTCGCCTTCAGGGAAGTACCTAGGTTTCATTTATATTTATTTTTATTTATTTTTATTTTTATATTTCTTTAAGTTCTTATGTCTCCTATCTAGCCTTCACTTTCTTTCTTTTCCTGACGAAGGCCTTGTGGCCGTAACGTAGACTACTTTCTTTTCTTTTGTCCTCGTAAGACGAATCACCTTTTTTCGATTTTTTTTTTCAAACCAACCCATTGATTAAATATGAGTGGTAGATAGTCGGTGTTGATTAAATATGAGTGGTAGATAGTCGGTGTTGATTAAATATGATGGTAGATGTCGGTGTTGATTAAATATGAGTGGTAGATAGCCGGTGTTGATTAAATATGAGTGGTCAAAATTTTCCTTTGCGCTCTTTGTGGAACATGGAGCCACCACTGCAGCTGGTCCCCTTACAAGAACCCTACATCCTACATTCACATGCTCTTGCGGCAATTGTTTCTGTGGCAATTTGTTTGACATGATGATGTTGCGAGCCCCGTACATGACCTCATATTAGTCGCCTTGTACGACATGCCTGATGGTGTAGTAGTCCTATTCTTTCTTTGTCTCTCCCGAGACCCACATGGGGCAAAGTTGAGTAGTGCTTTACTGAAACAAGTATTGAGTAAACCGGTTTTTTTTTAATGGTGTGGAAGACTGTTCCATAGGTACACTACGGAGTAGACTAGGCTCTTTTTTGTACATATCGATTGTCGATTTCGACAGTTGTGATTTATGCAATTGTAGTCCCTCTCTTTTACTGCTTTGAAACAATGGTCGTAGGTACGAGGCAGCATTGTTTGATAGAATAGTATGAGTTTGCTTGGTATTGTTGTAGAGGAGTTGTTTTGAAGGGTTAGTATATTTAGTTATTTTGCGAGTTACTATACTGCGAGTAGTATCGTAGGACTATAAGTGATTAGACGTACTGCTCATTTATGCAGTGCGTGTAGTCTCTGTGGGGCAACCGTCCCAACATGTGGAGCAGTTTTTATATCTGTGAGGTGTAGATTAAAGTCTAGTTGCAACCTGAGTCCACAGAACAAAGAGACAGGAAGAATAGCTGACGGCAACCAAACATCTAAAGTGTGGAACATTGGCTAATGGCGACCACACTTCAGGTAGAAATGAGCACAACAATGCATGGCCACATCTCCACTTCGCCGTCACAGCGCTGCACTAAGTAATGACTACGCCTCAGCCTCAGCGCCAGAACACTGCAATACTTGATAGCACCACATCCATCTCAGCATCACAATCTGCAGTAATTCACGCCCATCAGCAACACCTAAATATAAGCTTCCTTTACTGTGTATCTCCTTACTATCCTCTTAAGAGCAGTAAACCAGAGGGGCGCTTGTACTCAGGTATACATAGATCTCTAAGCCTCCGTTGTGCACATGTAGCGGAAACAGCTGTACATATAGACAACAACTGGATATTATTAACTACGTTGACATTAACATGTGCAGCTTCAAAGAACAGCATTATAAATGTATAAGTAATTATGTACGTACTGAATGTGTATAATACATTCTTCTTCCGTCCTTAGCCAACGACCGGCAAAGCAGTCAGCAGTGGCCATTACGCCTAGTGGTGTCTTAAGGGCAACAGCGAATAGATTTTCTCTGCCGTTGTTCCCATCACGCCTAATGGCGTCTTTAGGGCAACGACAAATCAATCCGTTTGTCGTTGTTTCCGTAATCAAAGTGACTGGCAAACGGGTGATCAGCCCGTTGGGGTATAATACATGTATATAATATAATGTCCATATTTAACATTTTTGACGGCCTTGGCCAAAACAGATATCCTGCTCCGCAATTTTCTCCGCCACTTTTAAGCAAGATTGTTCATCTTTTAATAATTTTTTTTCCTACTAATTTCGTGTCTGTAGGGGTATGTCATAGAATATGTCGCAAAGTGCACAGCTAGTTTGTGCTACCTGCTCCTGGAAGGAATTACGTCTTCAAAGTTCAGTTGACTGCAGCAGTAAGCATTCAAAAACTCTGAGCGAAAGATCTGGATGTGATCCTCTGACATCACTGAGCCTAGAATCCTAGATACATGCATAATTAACGCCGTACTGTAGAGATAGATATGTCAACAGAGCAGCTCCAAGCTGGTGCACATATGAATATAATAATGCTTACTTTGCTCTTGTCGGTCTAATGTTGGCTGTGAAGCGTTGTAGTGAGCTGGAGTTTGTGTTCTTGAGTCAGGTGTGTCGCATTGGTTGCTGTAAGCCCGTGTTGTTGTAGGATTTATGTGATGTTGTCTATCATCTGCCTCTTGGTCTTCTGGTTTCCCTGAAACGAGATCCCCTACTGTTGTAGGCGCATATTGGTAATTTATCAGGTACCTTTCTGACAAGAGGGCCAAACCGTCTGTCTGTCTATATACTTGATGCAGGATTTTCTGATGTCTTAATTTCCCATCCTGTCTCTCCTGGTAACATTAATGGCTTTTCTTAAGTATCTCGTCTGACAAAATGTGATTTTCCTTTCCTGTGCATTGGTCAAGGACCTTGACACTGATAACAAAGTGTTGGTAAGAATATATTATTTCTTAGCTGTCGTTTTGTTTCCATACTAGCATTCTGATGCTTGAGTAGTAGTGACGGATACGTCGCTGCACTGGCTTTTTTGGCAACTTGTTTCAGTTTCTCTGTCAAGTCTTCCATTTTCTGTAAAAATGCTTCCTAGGTATATGAACTCTGGGACCTGTTTAAGCCTGAAGTTGTTGACATATGTTAAGTGGGCCTGGTGATCTTCTGATTTTAATAGTTTATTTATTTAATATGTTGCGCTTATGTCGTATCTTCCACGGGTTGAATTAAGTTATTTTTTCATGATTTTTCTGTTTGTTCTCATCTTCATACATTAAGAATTCGGTCATCTGAAAAACGTAACTCACTGAGTGCATTAACTTACTGGGTTTAATTTGCCTTCTGGGTTTGCTTCTAGGTTTGCATCTGATAATACTTTGCCCATTTAAATGTTGAACAATAGTGGTGATATCACACAGCCGTGTTGATCTCTGTGGTTATATCAAATGTATCAGTGAGTCCATCATTTCTTCTTATTACATTTTTTGCAAATACCTTCAACAAATCTCGCTTAATCTAATAGCTGCCCTGTATTTCGTATCCTTTTAACACTCACCAAAGTGTATTCTCCTCTCTATCGGAGGTTGTTCCTGTCCTATAAATACTATATTTAGTTGGCTGTCACATTCAATCGTTCTTACACTTAACTGTTTTGAGGTGAAAAAGCCAGCACCTTCCATTACTGTCCTGAATCCAAACGGGCCCCAATTAAATTAGAATTCGACGATGAGTCTTATTCTTGGCTGAAGTATATGTGTATGTATGTATTTTCCTGTGTGACTTAGTAGTAAAATACATCTGTATGTATACATCTCCCTTTTATTACCTTCTTTTTCCAGATTGGTACTGTCACGTATTTGTCGCCCTTGCTCTGCAATAGTGGTCCAACAATGGCCAAAGTATAAAAATGTGGGTTGTCAAAGGTATCAACCTTCACTAAAGATTACCCTTGGCAGAGATATAAATAACTCCGCCTAGGCCGGTCCCAAGCCCGGCTGAAAAAAGGAGGAGGGCGGCCTGCATGGAGGCCGTAAGGAGGCAGCCCCTCCACCATGCAAAGGCACAACAGGCCAATCACCTGTTTGCTTTAAACTTTTGATTATGAGAACTACAAGAGAGAAAACCGGACTGATTCTAAAGGCGACGAACTGGAACGAACTACGACCTATGGAACTTGGAACACAAGAAGTATAAATGGGAAAGAAGAGGAGCTGCTGGAAGAGATGAGGAAAGCAAAATTAGAAATCCTGGCTATAACGGAAACAAAGAAAAAGGGACAAGGAGTCATGGATCTCGATGGCAACACCCTGCTCTACAGTGGTGTACCCACATCTGAAAGAGCTAAAGGGGGCGTGGGTTGCATTGTGGCCAAAAACCAGAAAGATAATATCAAGGGATGAAACTTTGTCTCGGAGCGCATTATGGTTGTAAAACTAAAAGAAGGAGAAACCATAGTCAGCCTGGTAATAGTGTATGGGCCAAATGAGGATGAGAGAGCAGAGGTCAAGGAGGAATTCTTCGAGCTGCTTCAAAGGACAGTGGATGACTGCCTAGATGAAATTATCATGCTCGGAGATTTCAATGCCAGAGTTGGAAATGACCATGCTAGATGGGGTGGAGTTATCGGAAGATATGGAGAAGATACTCTCAATGACAATGGAAAGCGACTCCTTAGATTCTGCAGTGAGCAGAATCTGATTATTACAAACACAAAGTTCCCCCATAAGCGCATACATGCATACACTAGATGTGAACCAACCAAAGAATGAGAAGTCAGTTATCGACTATGCCATTGCTAGGAGGAGCTCATTTAAATATGTCCGGGATGCTAGAGTCTGGAGGGGGCCAGAGATTGGAAGTGATCACTACCTGCTTACAATCAAAAGAACCACTGAAAGAGTTACTCAGCCTAGGAACTGCCCAACATCACGCAAGAAACCAAGTAAACAAACGGGAGAAATGAGCATTAAGACCTACAAGCTGAGAGAGCCAGAAATTAAGACCAGATATCAGGGGCTTATTGCTATAGCGGTGAGAAACACAGAAGAACAACCTGATGACTTGGAAACCCTCTGGCTTAAATTCAAGGACATCATAAAGACAGCTGCTGCAGAAGCATGTGCTGAAGTCCGAGTTGGGAACAAGAGAAAGAGGACACCTTGGTGGACAGAGGAAGTCAAGGAGAAAATAAGAGAGAAGAAAATGGCATGGAAACAATACTTAGGAGCTAAAAACACAGCAGGACAAATAGACAAATATAGAGAATATGTGATACTTAGAACAGAAGCAAAGAACAAGGTGCTAGCAGCAAAACAGAAGTCCTGGGAAGAATTTGGAGAAAAGCTAGAAAAAGATGCGCAAGAAAACCAGAAATTGTTCTATAAGACCATAAAGAACACGAAGAAGGAAAAACAATGCCCTCTCAAATTTATAAAGGACAAGCAAGGCAAATTGCTTACTGCCCCGAAGGAAGTAATGGAAAGATGGAAAGAATATTTCTCAGAACTCCTTGATGGTGAGCAAGGTCAAGCATCAGAAATGATAACCACTAGCATAGAAGAGGAAACCAATGGTAATGAAGATGACATAAAGATGGAAGAACTGAAGGCAGCACTGGAGAAAATCAAGATGGGCAAAGCAGCAGGGCATGAAGGTATAACACCAGAAATGGTTAAGTACATGGGAGCATCAGGTGACCTATTGTTCTTAAGGGTCCTACAGGCAGCGTGGTGCAACAAGACCATACCAAAGGATTGGGTGATTGCCATCATAACACCAATTTTCAAAAAAGGTGACAATCGACAATGTGGAAACCACAGAGGCATATCCCTTCTCAGTGCCCCTGGTAAAATCTACTCTAGAATCCTAGAGCAGAGACTCCGACGCCTAGCTGAGCCACAATTGGATGAGATCCAGTGCGGATTCCGAGCAAACCGAAGTACTCAAAACCTAATCTTCACACTCAGACAGCTGAGTGAAAAGGCCTTTGAGTATAAGAGTGAGATGCATCTTTGTTTCATATATCTGGAAAAGGCGTTTGACAGGGTCCCCTGGAGCAAACTTTGGGACTGTTTGGCAAGGAAGAACATTCCAGCACCTCTGATTCATGCTATACAGAGCTTCTATAAGTCTTTCAGAAATTATGTGAGGGCAGCAAACCATAAGTCAGAAGAGTTCAGGACCACCACTGGTGTAAGACAAGGTGATATCCTGTCACCTTATCTTTTCATACTCCTCATGGACGATGTTATCAAGGCATGTAAGGAGAGAACAAGAAAGTATTCAGTGGGGTACTGGAAGATGAGACAGGTATGTATTTCAGAGCTGGCATTTGCTGATGATGTTGCCCTGATTGCTAAATCAGAGGCACATCTCCAATCCAACCTGCAAGTCTGGAAGGAAGAGCTGGAGAAGAGAGGGATGGTCATAAGCAGCTCTAAAACAAAATCCATGGTGATATCACGGGAAAAAAGAAGACATCAGATTAAGATGGGAGAACAGGTCCTGGTGCAGGTCGACCACTTTAAATACCTTGTAGCTGTCATAGACCGGAAGGTAGGCATCAAAGAAGAGTTGGCCACGCGAAAAGCAGCAGCTGGGAGACTTTTTCAGGCCATAAATCAAGGATTCCTCATCAAGAGAGAGGTTGGTAAGAAAACGAAGTTGGCTGTATACCGCTCCACCTATGTCCCAGTCTTGACATATGGATGCGAGTCATGGGCAATGACTACAACCCACAAAAGCCAGATCCAAACCTCAGAAATAAGGTATCTGAGGAAGGTGGTTGAAGTAACAAGAAGAGACATGGTCCGCAACCAGACGATACGTCAAGGCCTAAAATCCCACCCCCTGCAGACCCAAGTAGAACAGTGCCAACTAAGATGGTTTGGCCATGTCTGCAGAATGGGAGAAGATCGGCTACCACGACAAGCATGGGAAACAAAGAGCCAGGGATCCAGACCCCCAGGACGGCCTAGAGTCCGCGGGAGGACAACATTGGACAATCTTTGAAGGACAGAGGACTAGAATGGAACCAGGCCAGGAGGAAGACAGCCGATAGGATAGTCTGGCCCTCTCTCTTCCAAACCTCTACACCTCACGGTAGAAGGGGAACGACTAAGTAAGTAAGTAAGACACATAAATAGAAGAATGATGCTTCTACTTCAGGAATCATCATAGGATTTTAAAGAAAGCAAGCATAACAACTTGGATCATCTAAACTGTCATGAATTTATTATTTTCCCGCCCATTCTGCTAGGAAATTTCAAGGTATTTTCTTAGCCCCAAGCTAAAGATGATTCAGCAATTATTCATTTAATAAATATATAAATTAAAAGATAAAAAGGTATAGAATCAGTTTTACAAATTAACAATACACAGTAAACACGGAACGTTTCAAGTTTCACCCTTCATCAGCCACAGCTACAAACAAGTGACAAGGACAACAGTTATAAACAGATCAAAGGAAAATACTACAAACACATATGAGGATGAGAAACACCGACAAAAGAGAGCGATGAAAGCAGATGAAAAAGTAAACAACACAGGTAATGAGCGAAAAAGAACAGTTGTAACGCAAGAAAAATGCAAAACCAGAAATAAAGAAATATCAAAACAAAAAATTGAATAATCAAAGAAAAGCAAAAACGGATTAACAAAACTGATGAAACAATTCCTGATTAAAGTAGCAACATCCGTGGAATAAAACAGTGAAGATCGCTGCCATCCAGTAGCGGCCATGGAAGTGACGTATAAGATAGCGGCAATAAAAAAGACATAAAAAGGATACGAAGCTAAACAAAACTATAAAAACGATAGATCGTAAAAACAACGACGGTAGAAATAAAGAAGTCTGAAATAAAAGAGAGCCACTAGAATTCATGCAAAATGATCTTGGACATTTAAGCCATTATGAGATAGACAACCCATTTGAAAAATGAGACGACTCTCCAAGGAAAAGCGAGTTCGGTCGTCGCCAAAGCAAGAACAGTGGGCGGTAATATCAGAATTACCTGAATTAAACCTGAATTACCATTAAAATAAAGAGCCAGCTGTGTAGGTTTGCTATGATAAATGTCATTTAATTGCTCACTTATATATATATATATATATATATATATATATATATATATATATATATATATATATATATATATATATATATATATATATAGTACATACTATATATATATAGTACATACTATATATATATATATATATATATATATATATATATATATATATATATATATATATATATATATGGGTGCATGCATACAATTCGCTCTGTCGTACTTTGAATAAGTAAATTCTGGCACTTGTTAGTTAGGAACGCCTCTATCTCATTTCTGACTTTATCTCCTCCCCTACACGTGTTTTTACATCTGTGAGTACAATTCCTGGCGCTAGTCGTGCCAAGGTCAACTTTGACAGCACATCGTCCCACCTTCTTGCGGTGTTTTTTCTGACAGTATTTTCAACCACGCTGGGTCTACCCTTTCTTGAAGTGCCACGGGGAAATCTTAGTGTCTTTCATTAGGCCAAACATAGGCACGAAGCAAGAAGCTCAGCTTATATGTGACCTAACGTTGGCTGTCCTTAGTACTCTTTGAGACTCGATGCCAGAAGATGTGAAGCGTTCTCCGTGAGTCGCGGAAGGACGTAATCAAGCTTTCGCCTGTCTTTGTAATTTTCGTCTTCGCGCCGCACTTTATGCACGTGTCCTGTCCCCTCAGACTCTCTAATCTCAGATGTGCTCACACCTGTAGGCTTGGGTTTATTATAAATAGGCTACTCACTTTT
Source organism: Oreohelix idahoensis (assembly GCA_024509875.1). Classification (NCBI taxonomy): domain Eukaryota; kingdom Metazoa; phylum Mollusca; class Gastropoda; order Stylommatophora; family Oreohelicidae; genus Oreohelix; species Oreohelix idahoensis. Next base: position 189,517 of record JAMPIV010022480.1, on the reverse strand, counting down.
ACTCGGGGCTTTTTGTCTCCATAAATCCTTGACGTGTAGAGTGGACGCTGTCCGAGTACTGCCTACCAGCTACATTGTCTTATAGGAAATTTTTTATATGTCGGCTAGAGCACTCAAGTAACAAGATAGTTTTGTTTATAGGAACAAATAATCGGAGCTGACGCACTTAAAGTTAGTTATTTGTTAAATATAATCTTTTATGACGAGATGGTTTAATATTCTTAAGTTCGCCACAAACCAGAAATTACTAAGGTGTTCATCTAGTATTTTTGAAGAAAGTTCAGTGTGTGTGTATATCCATTTCCTTCATTACCTATCGATCTGTTCTCTAATGACGATTTTTCAAACAAAACTTATACCTACCTTACGTCGCTACAACGGGTTCTATAAGAGAATTTTTTTAAAGAATGTGAAAATATTAACATAAGTGGCTACTTATGTGTTTTATAGGAGTATATTGTTCAACCAACAAGTATATAATATCATAAGGGGCTACCAATAGGTTCCTTTATAGTTTTTTCTTTCAAATGGTATATATAAATATATACAATTAAAGCTCGTTTTGCAATAACAGAATACTCATCTTTAACTGAAATCCAGAATGCGCCCAGGGGGCATTTCAGAGTGTTTCATTTTAAGACTGCGATCAGTTGAAATAGAAGCTAACTGTTCTTCTATTATTGTAAAATCCTAGTCAGATGAAAGAGGCAGAAATGGATTTCTTACCCAGTCAAATCTCTCTATAGTCAGTTTTGGAAAGTAATATTGGATATTTTGCTCCAATGTTTCAAAATGCTCCATTATGAGGATAGCAATGTCTTTTAAACTGTTTTTGGGTGCCAGTGGAAACATATCAAGATTACCCTCCCTTGCTATTTAACCAGATTAATATACTTTTTTAAATGACAGTAGCTTATCAGTAGATGTAAGGATGTTTTCATTTCGTCCTTGCATACTGGTATTCACACTGTTTAGGTGCCTGAATATTTCTGCCAGGTATGCTAGCTTGGCACACCAAAGTTACTGCTGAGGTTTCATGAAATGTTATGTTTCCTTCCGACTGACAAAAAATTTTTATTTCGTTCCTTAGTTCATACACGCGAGCTTAAACTCTTCCCCTTGATAACCACCTCACTTTTGTGTGTAAAATTAAACATTCATACTGCGAATCCATAGCTTTACAAAGCTGTTTAAAGAGTCGGATTTTTAGAAGCCTTGACTTCATAAAATTGACCATTAATTAGGACAGTCTGGTCTAATACAGACTAATTCTTTCCCCAGTGTCTTTCCAACAAGGGCTTCCATATGCAGAAAGCAACGTGTAGAAATCATGTTAGCCTTTTGCTCTCATACAAGTGCGACAAAATCTTTGCTAGGCCCCATCAAAGATGGAGCGCCATCTGTGAAACACCCACACATGACTTCCAGGAGAGATCGCATTTTATTTTAAGTAGGCAGTCAAGGTATCAAATATATCTTGACCTCTCGTGCGATCTACAAGTTCTCTGCATCATAAAATTTGGTTTATGACTTCATTTCCATGGACAAAGCGAACAAATGCTAATAGATGTGCTTTGTCCCTTATATCTGTAAATTCATCAACTTGTAGAGCAAAGTCTGATTTTTTTAAGCTCTGTTGAAACATGTTCCTCGATGTTAGAAGACATCTCGATTATTCTTCTTCTAATCGTGTCATTAGACAACGGAATTTTGGTAATTTCGTTTTCCGCTTAAATACCAAACATGGCTCTAACGGCACGCAGGCAAAATAAGTGACTTAGCTGTAGTACATGATTTCATTTGCTGTGCTATGATTTCGGCTACATGATAAGAAGCTGTTTGAGCTTTATCAGATACTTTAACTCTTTGTTCCAAATAGCGTACTTGTTTTGTTAGTTGTTCAACTAACCTTTTGAAATAATTCAAATCTTTATTCATAAGATGCGCATGTTTAGTGGACAAATGTCTTTTCAATTTACTAGGAACTATGGCTTCGTTCGATAGTTTGTCACCGCACACAACACATAATGGCTGAGTACAATATTTCTCAACAGACCAAGAAAATCCCAGACTTAAATAGCTGTCCGTGTACTGTCTACGAACTTTAGATTTAGAAATCTTACTCTCTGTTGGCGTGACCTCGTCCAAACTGATGTTTTCATTTCTGCAAATACTAGTCATGCTGTCATTGAAATTTTTTTCGTTGAAACGTTTTCTTGTAATAAATCTATCCATGTCAGTTAGTTTATCTACTTTTTAAAAAGTTTTAAAACCGCAAATCGTATGTACTAAATATTTTACACAGTTTTACAAATCAAACACAAGCAAGAAACAACACGTTGATCACAGTGTTAATTATAAAATGAAACATACAACACGAATTGTACGCCCATGCGCAAATTATCAATTTCCTCTACCTTGCCGCTTTTTCGATACGAAATTTAATTAGGTCAAAGTTGAAGTGCTTTGCTTCGTCCATGGCCTTTGAATGTTGTTTATGCGCCTCTTGCGTTTTATAATATCAAGAAATTTTGTAGTATACTGTTTTTGTTCAAAGCAGTTAATAGCTCCAATTATTATTGAATGAACTCTAGCTGTAAGATCAGTTTTATGTTACATGATCACTAACAAATATACTTCATGTAGTAAATTTACAAAATTTTCGCGGCACACTTTGATAGGCGTGGAGGCACACTAGTGTGCCGCGGCACACCGGTTGAGAAACACTGCAGTATAACAACTTTTTACATAGCATTTACATTGTATTAGGTATTATAAGTAATCTAGAGATGCAAATACTACGGCATTTTATATAATATATTATAATAATAATAATAGCCCCTTCAGTCATAACTGACTATGGGAATGCGCCCCTGAGGTGACAGCCCTCAGCTGCTTATTTTCCTGGTGCTCCTTTCGACGTTTTCTCCTCACTTCTGCTTCTTGTGTGAGCCTCTCTTCGCCCAATCTGAGGTGGCGCCGTAAATAGCATCGCCACTTAGTGCGATCGGCAGCTTCATCCTCCCATGTTGCTGGATCCATGTCCAGTACCCTCATATCTCTCTTGCACACATCTTTGAACCTCAGCTGTGGTCGCCCAACTGTTCTCTTGCCATCTGCTAATTGTCCGTAGAAGATATCTTTTGGGATGCGACCATCTTCCATGCGGCGAACATGGCCAAGCCAGCGAAGTCTGCGCTGTCTAACAAGCGTATACATACTTTGAAGGCCAGCACGTGACAACACCTCAACATTTGTCACTTTATCTTTCCACGAGATGCCGAGGATGCGGCGTAGACACCGCAAATGGAAGGTATTGAGCCTTCTTTCTTGCTTAGCATAGGTCGTCCAGGTCTCGCTGCCATATAGGAGTGTGCTGGTGACGCAGGCATTATATACCGCAGCTTTGGTCTTCATTGTGAGTTTAGAGTTTCCCCAAACACGCGATGCGAGGCGGGCAAAGGTAGCTGCAGCTTTGCCAATGCGGCTGTCAATTTCTGTATCCAGTGAGAGTTTGTCATTGATGGTAGACCCTAGGTATGTGAAGTGGTGCACCACTGCCAATTCATAGTTATCGATAGTGATAACTGGTGCAGCACCCACATCCTGACTCAGCACATTCGTTTTCTTTAGACTTATTGTGAGGCCAAAGTCCTTGCATGCTTTAGTGAAGCGATTCATCAAGCTCTGAAGCTCCTGTTGGCTTTGAGTGACGACTGCAGCATCATCAGCGAACAACAAGTCTTTTATAGTGACCCTTCTGATTTTTGTTTTTGCCTTCAGCCTTGAAAGATTAAACAGACGGCCATCTGACCTAGTGTGAAGGTACCATACATATTGATGGTATTGATTGTGTATCAGCCCAGTTTAGTAGAAGGGCCTTTTTGATTTTCCTATATGATTTCTTTTTTTAGAGAGAACCCCAAGTTTGAAGAGGGGCCATGCTGTCTCGAAAAGAATTGCCATGTAACAGTCTAATAGCAGGCTCCCACACGGCTAACCTCTGTGCATGTATATCTGCATACAAAATAATGCCTAGGCTCTTACGGGCTGGAGACGGAAATCCCCTTATTTTTTTTATAAATAAAAAATAATATGGTATGAAATCAGTTTTACAAGTAAACGGTACACATGAAACAAGGTTATTTTTTATTTATATATTTGTTTTTACCAGTTTTACTGCAGCCTACTATTCTCCCTTATTTTTTTCTTTGCCCAGCTCATGGCTTGCTAGGCGCACAGAACACGGCTGACACATTCAATCAATAAATCAATAAAGGGCGGAGTTATCTCGCAGTGACCCGCAACTGAGTCAGTAAGCGACGGCTTTTGAGGAATTCAAAACAATGAATATATATATATATATATATATATATATATATATATATATATATATATATATATATATATATATATATATATATATATATATATATATATATATTCTTCTTCTTCTTCCATCCTTAGCCACCAACCGACAAAGCAGTCAGTGGCCAGTACGCCTAGTGGCGTCTTAGGGCAACAGCAAATTGATTTCTTTGCCACTGTAGCCCATCATGCCTTATGGCATCTTTAGGGCAGCGACAAATCAATCAATTTGCCATTGTTTCCGTAATCAAATTGACTAGCAAACAGGATATATATATATATATATATATATATATATATATATATATATATATATATATATATATATATATATATATATATATATATATATATATATATATATATATATACTACTCGTCAAAAGTCAAGGGCCACCCTATTATTTTCAATACACTTTTATATAAGCGCATAGAATGATTAAATGAAGGAAGTTTTTAGTAAAAATGGGTGCAATATCTTCCTCTGACAGTCCCCTATGCACGTTAAGCATAAAAACAACTCACCGACAACCATTGGTGATCACGTGCAATTTGGTTTGCTGACCATAAATTCACATTTTTAATCAGTTTTTTTTCAAACTTCCGTACAACCAAACAGGTGAAGTAATCGTGCTGATTGACATTCCACGTGCAATGGCGACTTTTCGTGAACAGAGTTCACTCTTAATTTGTTTTACAATCAGCAGACTTAGGGTAGTTTCATCACTTGCAAAAACCATGCCACCGAGAAGAAGTCTTGACACCTTACAAAGAATGAGGGCTATAGCGTGGGTTGAAAGTGGTTTATCTGTCCGTGAGGTTGGTAGATGGCTTGCAGTGTCACACTCTACTATCCAAAGAATTTTGGAGAGATTTCAGGCCACAGGAAGTGTGGAGGATCGCCACCGGCCAGGTCGCCCTAGATGCGCCAATAGACATGATGACCGGTACCTCTTGTTGTCAGCCCTGCGGCATCGAACAGTGACTTGTTCCACTCCAAGATGTCAGCTGAGACAAACTGTAAACGTTAATGTCAGTCAAAGCACCATTCGCAGACGTGTAAATGAATTTGGACTGCCTGCTCGACGTCCTGCAGTCAGAATCCCTCTTACTCCTGCTCATCGCAGAGCCCGTGTTGCTTGGTGTCGCGAGCACATCCGATGGACAAGGCAACAATGGAGTCAAGTTCTCTTCACTGATGAATCTCGCTTCACTTTATCATTCAATGATGGCAGGATTCGAGTTTGGAGACGACCAGGAGAGCGATTTACTGATGACACAATTCGAGAGGTGGATCGTTATGGTAGGATTCTGTGATGGACTGGGGAGGCTTCTACAGACACGGCAGGACCCCACTCTACATCATCCAAGGCAACTTGACCGGCCCAAGATACCAGAACTAAATCTTGAGACCAATTGTTCAGCCTGCTCTGGAGGCCATTGGTGGTAATGATATCCTCCAAGATGATAACGCTCGACCCCATCGAGCTCGTGTGGTGAATGAGTTTATTCAGCAACATGGGATCATCAGGGTGGCGTGGCCAGCTCATTCACCTGACCTTTCTCCGATTGAGCACCTCTGGGATGTCCTTGGTCGAAGATTGTCAACAAATCACCCCCTGCCAATGGATGTTACACAGCTGACTGCATTTCTGCTTCAGGAATGGCAAGCTGTTCCTCAGGATACTCTTCGGACCCTTGTGGACTCGATGCGTCTACGCTGTCTTGAATGCCTTGCTGCAAACGGTGGTCATACCCGATTTTGAAATGTCTATTTGTCCAATATCTATTGTGTGACTTTTGAAAAGGTGGGTGACACACTTCACAGCTTCATTGCGTTTGAATGTGTGTTTCCATTTCTTTACGTGACATGTCAATTTGGTGTTCAATAAATGCCGTTTTGACTGATATTAATTACGTTTACATCAGATTTGTTTTATGGTTTCAACCAAGGTTTTTCTAAGTGGCCCTTGACTTTTGACGAGTAGTATATATGGGAGCCGCGCTGGTGTAATGGCTACAACGTTGTACTGGCGACCAGGTGTTCATGGTTCAAACCCGGCCGTCGGCGTTTGAAGAAATGTTTACGACCGGAAATTTGACTGAATAATCTGAACGGCTCCTGCACATAAATCCCGTGTGGATGGGAAGGAGCGAAGCTCTTGACCGGGTTGGAAGGAAAGTCCACTGATCCCCCAGCCTCGCAATGACATGTCATTGGGCCGAAAGAGCTGGAAAGCTCGAGTGCCGCTGGTTATAGAGAAAAAAAATTATATATATATATATATATATATATATATATATATATATATATATATATATATATATATATATATATATATCACCCGTGTGTTACCGGGGCCCGAAAGGGGAGCAAAGAATAGTAACACTGTCCCCTGCCAAGCATGTCGTAGAAAGCGACTAAGGAGGGTTGGGCATGGGGCCGGTTACCCCATCCTGTAAAAAATTTAAACCACAAAAAAACTTCAACAAATATGGACAAGTCAAATAAAGAAAATAAAACACAGCCATCCAAGACAGGGGAAGGTCCTCTCGCGGGGAGGCGTATGATGCAACACAGAGAAAGCCGAAAGGAGTCTGTGTTGCTGACTAACCTTCTTTCTTCTAGGAGAACTTCCAGATTTGGCACCTGGAATGTTCGGACATTAAACGAACAAGGGAAAGTGACGCAAGTGGTAGCAGAAATGAGGGAATACAAAATCGAGGTTTTGGGAATGTGTGAAACAAAGTGGAAGGGGGTAGACAGGAAGAAACTCATCACAGGTGAATTGGTGCTGTCCTCAGGACATGAAGACGAAAGTTCATACCACAGTGAAGGGGTAGCTCTTATGTTATCTAAAGAAGCACAGAAAGCACTCATTGAATGGGAAGCTGTTGGACCCAGAATAATAACAGCTACTTTCAAAACAGCTAAAAAGAAAATTCATGTAAATGTCATCCAATGTTATGCACCAACTAATGACAAAGAAGAGTCTGTGAAAGAAGCATTTTATACTAAACTACAGGAAATTATGGATAAAGTAAAAAGAAGAGACATCACAATTTTGATGGGTGACATGAATGCAAAGATAGGTACAGTCAACACCGGATTTGAAGAAGTCATGGGAAAACATGGGCTAGGAGTAATGAATGAAAATGGAGAACTATTCGCAAACTTCTGTGCTTCAAATCAACTGGCTATAGGAGGAAGCATGTTTCCACATAAGAGAATACACAAGGCAACATGGATATCACCAGATCATAGAACAGAAAATCAGATTGATCATATATGCATAAACAAGAAGTTTAGATCATCATTGCAGGATGTAAAGGTATACAGAGGAGCAGATGTGGCATCAGATCACCATCTTCTGATAGCCAAAATAAAAATGAAACTCAAGAGATATGCAACAATGCAAAATTATAGACAACAGTATAATGTAGGACAGCTAAGAAATCAAGAAACAAGAGACAAATTTGCGGTCACAGTATCCAACAAATTCCAAGTGCTCCAACAGCTGGAAGAGGTAGAGAATACAGAAGACTATTGGCAGCAGGTCAAAACTGTATGGAAGGAGACATGTGAAGAAATACTGGGGAAAAGGGAAAGACAACAAAAAGCATGGATAACAACAGAAACCATCAATAAGATAAAAGACAGAAAAAACAAGAAAGCAGAGTTAAACACAAGCAAAACCAGAAGTTCCAAAGCCAAGGCTCAAGAAGTGTACACAGAAGCAAACAAAGAAGTAAAAAGAAGTATCAAAAGAGACAAGAGGAAGTATATTGAGGAGTTGGCAAGAGAGGCAGAAGATGCTGCAGCCAAAGGAAATATGAGAGAACTGTATAGCAGCACAAAGAAGCTAACAGGGAAATACAAGCAAACAAGTTGCCTCATAAAAGACAAGAATGGGAAACTGCTCAGCAATATACAAGAGCAAATGAAGAGGTGGACAGAATATTTTGGGGACCTTCTCAATAGACCAGCTCCACAAAACCCGCCGGACATCCAGCCAGCAGAAGAAGAGCTACAAATTAACGGTGAAAGACCAACGAAGGAAGAAAGAAAGAAAGCCATAAAGCTTCTAAGAGATGGAAAAGCGTCTGGACCTGATGGCATTCCAGCAGAGGCCATCAAAGCAGATATCGACACGGCTACAGAGATGTTATATAAATTACTTGGTAAAGTCTGGGAAAAGGAAGAGATACCAGCAGAATGGAAGGAAGGATATCTGGTTAAGTTGCCTAAGAAGGGAAATTTACAAGAGTGCACAAATTATAGAGGAATAATGTTACTATCAGTGCCAGGAAAAGTATTAAACAGGATTATCCTTGAGAGATTAAAAGAGTCCATAGACAAGAAACTGAGAGATGAACAAGCAGGTTTTCGACAAAACAGATCATGTACAGACCAGATAGCCACTTTGAGAATAATAGTTGAACAAAGTCTGGAATGGAATTCACCACTATACATCGGATTTGTGGACTACGAAAAGGCATTTGACAGTGTAGACAGAGAATCACTTTGGAAATTGTTGAGGCATTATGGAGTTCCCCTGAAGATCATTAATTTAATAAAGAAAACATATGAAGACATGACATGCAGAGTTCTTCACGAAGGACAGCTTACAGAACCGTTTGGGATAAGAACAGGAGTGCGACAGGGATGCCTCTTGTCTCCATTTCTTTTCTTGCTGGCAATAGATTGGGTTATGAGATCATCGGCAACACACAACAGAAATGGAATCCAGTGGACTCTGACTAAGCAGTTGGATGATCTGGATTTTGCTGATGACTTGGCTCTTCTGTCCCATAGCCGTAATCAGATGCAGGACAAATTGAAAACACTTGATGAGAGGTCACAGCAATTGGGTCTGAAAATACACAGGGAAAAGACAAAAATAATGCGAATAAATGCAGGTAATGATAACAGGGTTGAACTTGAAGAAACACCAATACAAGATGTAGAATCATACACATATCTTGGCAGTAATATAGACAAAGTTGGAGGGGCAGACAGCGATATCAAAATAAGAATACAAAAGGCAAGAGGAGCTTTCATTGCATTGGGAAATATATGGAGATCAAGAGAAATAGGATCCAACACGAAAATAAGAATCTTCAACTCAAATGTGAAGTCAGTCCTATTGTATGGCTCAGAGACATGGAGAACAACAAAGACAACAACCAAAAAGCTACAGACTTTCATAAATGGGTGCTTGCGTAGAATAGAGGGATTAAAATGGTATGACAAGGTTACCAACGTGGAACTGATGACAAGAACTAGACAAGTGCCAGTGGAACAAGAAATGAGAAGAAGACGATGGCGATGGATAGGACACACACTGAGAAAACCTGTTGATAGCATTACAAGGCAGTCCTTGTTCTGGAACCCCCAGGGCAAGAGAGGCAGAGGAAGACCAAGAAGTACATGGAGAAGAGAGTTGGAAACAGAGGTGAAAATGATGAGGAGAACATGGAAAGAACTTGAGATGATGGCACGTGACAGGAGGACTTGGCATGTGTTTGTTGAAGGCCTATGCTCCTGTGGGAGTGGAGGGTTATGAATATATATATATATATATATATATATATATATATATATATATATATATATATATATATATATAGATATTTATATATATAGATATATATATATATAAAATTTCCTATTACTCGTGGGTTTTTGCTCCGCAGTGAATATGTGTAGTTATGTCTTGTTTCCTAGCAGTTAGGGTTAGTATTAGGGTTAGGATTAGGGTTAACACTAACCCTAACCCAGACCCTAATCCAAACCATAATACTAACCCTAAACCTAACCCTAACTGCTACGAAAGAACACATAACTACACATATTCACTGCGGAACAAAAACCCACGAGTAGCCTAATAGGAAATTACCATTGTTGATATTTACCGTCGTGTGTAGTAAATATTGTTAAGATATAATCAGACGTGGCTGGCTGTCATACATACTCACGTAACGAAGCATAATCACGAAGCTTGAACACAAGATACAAGGATCGACATGTTTAATTCGCCATCTTAGAAAACAGGAAATAGGAAGAAGTAGGAAGCAGAAGAGTTCCCATAAAGGCAAGTAACTCTAGTCGGGAAAAACAAAGTATCAGCATGGAAACGTATATACAAGTACATCAACATCCCCCCTTCTTTATGAGTGAACAAAGTCATTCATCCAAGAGGGTTTCTTGCGATCTCTTTGAGGTCTCTTAGGGCAAGATGGTAAGAGAGAATGTTTCTGTTCTTTGCCAGCTTTCCCAGGACTAGAAGTAGCTGGAGTTGAAGGATCATCTTCTATAGGATTGGAGCTATTCACTTCACTAGTGTTCTCCATGTCTGGCAAAACAACCTGTTGCTCGGGTAGAACTGGAGAGGAGACATCAATTTCCAGGTCCTCGGGATCAGGTGTGAAAGGTGTTGCTCTTTCAGAGAGCCTCTTATCAATCCTTCCAGGTTGCCAGTTTGGTTTGTTCAGGGTCTTGATAGTAGACTGGCTGGTGAGACAACTTGGGCAGATCATGAGCAGTTTTATCATAATACTTCTTCACTGATCTGTCTCTCTTGCCTCTACTTTCAATAACTCTACTGTGAGATGAAACGGGTTTCACTGCAGAAGGTATCAGTGTACGCAGTTTCCTGTTGAACAGTATTTCTGCAGGACTTTGATCAAACCCTTGTCTTGGCGTATTACGAAGTTCAAGAAGTGCCTCATATGCATCTGTATTTTCCTGAACAGTCTTTTTCATCATACCCTTAATGAGTTTCACAGCAGATTCAGCTAATCCATTGGCTTTATGGTGACCTGGTGCTGATTTAACATGAAGTATTCCCCATCTAGCAGTAAATGATCTGAACTGTGCAGACGTAAACTGAGTACCTTGGTCAGATACAATAACTTTGGGAACACCATAACGAGCAAAATGAGACTTCAATTTCCTGATGACTAACTGTGCTGTCATTGTAGGTAGAAAGTCTACTTCAATGAAGTTGGAGAAGTAGTCAATCAGGACTAAATAATATCGGCCTTCTATAATAAAGATGTCAGTGTCAACTTTCTCCCAGGGTGATAAACCTCTTGAGTGTTGGTTTAAATGTACTTTAGTATTCCTTGCCTTCGTTTCTTGACATTCTGGACAACTGTCAGCTATCTGTCGAATCTCAGCCGTCATGCCGATCCAAAACAGACAACTTCTGGCCCGGCGCATCATGCTGTCAAATGCAAGATGAGCAGGGTGTAGCTTCTGCTTGATTTCAGGCCTCAGTGCTTTTGGGATAAGAATACGCTCTCCTTTAAGTATTATGCCTTGTTCTGTTGTCAGAGTATCACGAATGTCAAAATAAGGCATAAGCTCAGCTGGTACATCAGACTTTTTTGTAGGCCACCCATCCAAAATGGTCGACTTCAACCTCTGGAGCACGCTGTCTTTGAGAGTTTCAGCTTTAATCTTTTCCATCATCACATCTGGTATTTCAGGTAATCTTACAGGTGCATCAGCTTCTGCATTGCTCTCTCTATCAGCTAAGGAATCCAATGTGACATTATGAATACAAACTCTGAACAGTGTGTCGGCTATAAGAAGATCGGAACCTTGTACCCATTGGAATTCAAAGTCATATCGATGGCTGCGCATCAATAAATTCTGCAGTCTTCGAGGAATTTGACTCAGAGGTTTCTTAACGATGGCCACCAAAGGTTTATGGTCGTTGATGACTGTAACTTTCCTTCCATAAGTGTACTGGTCAAAGCGTTCCAAACCATATACAACAGCTAAGAGATCCTTCTCAATTTGAGCCCAGCGTTGTTCTGTTTCAGTTAGAGCTCTAGAAGCAAACTCAATTGGCTGACCATTTTGTAGGAGGACAGCCCCAAGTCCATAGCTGCTACTATCAACTTGAATACACAAAGATTCATCAGGATCATAGTATGCGAGTACTGGAGTAGAAGTAATCAGTTTCTTGACACTCTTGAAAGCTTGTTCACATTCAGCAGACCAGATAAAGGGAGTATCTTTACGTGTAAGTTCTCTTATTGGATGAAGAACTTCTGAAAGATTGTTGAGAAACTTTGCTAGATACTGTATCATGCCGCAAAATCTGCGAACCTCAAGACAGTCCATAGGAACGGGCATGTTTAGTATTGTCTCAACCTTTTTCTTGTCTGGTTCAACACCTCGAGCAGTAATAAGGTGACCCATGAAGGTAATTTCTTCTTTCTTCTCTTGAGCTTTAGCATCATTCAGTTTAATGCCTTTCTCTTTACACCTATGTTTCAGTGCTTTAAGTTTCAGATCATGGTCCTTAATTGCTTGCTGTCTGTTTGATCCACAACCTGCAATAACTATGTCATCAGCAACATTGATGCAACCATGAAGACCTTCAAGAGCTTGTGCTAGATGCCTCTGGAAAATTTCACTGCTTACATTCAAGCCAAATGGTAATCTAGACCATCTGAACCTACCATAAGGTGTAATCATTGTTGTAAGTTTACTAGACTTCTCATCAAGTTTGATATGCCAGAATGCTTCCTTGATATCCAGCTTTGTGAAAATCTTGGCATTATTGAGTTCAGGCAATACATCATCCAAAGTTGGTAATCTGTAATGCTCTCTCTGCAAAGCCTCATTCAGGGATCTAGGATCAATGCATATTCTTAAAGAACCATCAGACTTTTCAACAACAGCCATTTGGTTAACCCATTCAGTCGGTTCCTCTACTGGTATTAATATACCTCTGTTCATTAGACTTTGAAGCTCTGACTTTACCTTGCTCTTAAGTGAAAATGGTATTTTTCTGCACGGCAGTGCCTTTGGACGAATATTAGGATCAATATGCAACACAGCTTCACCCAGGACACCTAGATGGTTATCAGAGTTATGATCATTATCTAAACTGTCAGTAGCCACCTTAGCATTAAATTTGTTTGTGTTGACTGTCACAAACTGTAGATCCTGCAGTGTGTTGTTGCCCAGCAAACATTTGAATTTATTTTTCACAACAGTAAACCTTATATTGTGTTTTGTCCCAGTCTTAGGATTCTCAGCAGTTAATATAACTTCTCCCAGTGGAGTCATCTTAGTACCATTCCACATAACAAGCCTCTGTTTAGTGGGTAACAGTTGTTCTTGCATCACAAAGCGTTGACATATTGTATTCACATCAGCTGCTGTGTCTAGCTGAAATTTTACCATTTTCCCATTGATAATGAGTTGTGCAGATGTACAAGCTTTGCTAGACTTCACACAATTAAGAAAAACTTCAGAATCTTCCACTGACTCTGTGTGAACAGTGTGAACTTTCTTGCATTTAACTTTGAAATGGTTTCTTCCCCCACAGTGAGCAAAACTTCCCCCATGCAGGACACTTTTTCTTAATCAATAGATGTTTCTGTCCACAGTAATGACAGGCTTTACCAGTATGCTGCAAAGTGTCTCTCTTGGGAGGTTTATGGTTGAGTGATTTTTTCTGTACCTTTTCAACCCTTGCTTCAGAAGGTTGTACTGTATTACTCATCTCTCTTATGTCATTTCCAGTTTGCTCGAAGACTCTGCATATGTGAATGGCTTTCTTTAGGTCGAGGTCAGCTTCTCTCAAGAGCTTCTCTTGTAACCTTTTGTTAACAGTAAAGACAATTTTGTCTCTTATCATACGATCCTTGTCGTTAAAGTTGCACAAATCTGCCTTAGCTCTCAGCTCAGTCAAAAAAGAATTAAAAGGATCTTGAAGAGGTGTGTTCCAGAATCTGAAGGTATGTAATACTTCATTGCTTCGTGAGCTACCACCACTGGTGTAAGACAAGGTGATATCCTATCACCTTACCTCTTCATACTCCTTATGGACGATGTCATCAAGGCATGTAAGGAGAGAACAAGAAAGTATTCAGTGGGGTACTGGAAGATGAGACAGGTCTATATTTCGGAGCTGGCATTTGCTGATGATGTTGCCCTGATTGCTAAAACAGAGGCACATCTCCAATCCAACCTGCAAGTCTGGAAGGAAGAGCTGGAGAAGAGAGGGATGGTCATAAGCAGCTCTAAAACAAAATCCATGGTGATATCACGAGAAGAAAAAAAACATCAGATTAAGTTGGGAGAACAGGTCCTGGAGCAGGTCGACCACTTTAAATATCTCGGAGCTATTATAGACCGAAAGGGAGGCATCAAAGAAGAGTTGGCCACTCGAAAAGCAGCGGCTGGGAGACTTTTTCAGGCCATAAATCGTGGATTCCTCAGCAAGAAAGAGGTTGGTAAGAAAACGAAGATGGCTGTATACCGCTCCACTTATGTCCCAGTCTTGACATATGGATGCGAGTCGTGGGCAATGACTACAACCCACAAAAGCCAGATCCAAACCTCAGAAATGAGGTATCTGAGGAAAGTGGTTGAAGTAACAAGAAGAGACATGGTCCGCAACCAGACGATCCGTCAAGGCCTAAAATCCCATCCGCTGCAGACCCAAATAGAACAGTCCCAACTAAGATGGTTTGGCCATGTCTGCAGAATGGGAGAAGATCGGCTACCACGACAAGCATGGGAAACAAAGAGCCAGGGATCCAGACCTCCAGGACGACCCAGAGTCCGCTGGGAGGACAACATTAGACAATCTTTGAAGGACCGAGGACTAGAAGGGAACCAGGCCAGGAAGAAGACAGCTGATAGAATGGTCTGGCGCTCTCTCTCTTCCAAACCTCTACACCTCACGGTAGAAGGGGAACGACTAAGTAAGTAAGTAAGCTTCGTGAGCTACAATGGTTCTGGAGCAAATCGAAAATTTTAGTAGGATTAGAGTGGTCTCCTTCCTCTGCAAGTTGATCAAAAACTTCAACAGCTTGAGGTCCAGCACAGTGTAGAATGATGGCCGCCCGAACAGGATCAGGCTTAGAGGCCACCTCTACTGCATTCATGGTTAGTTCTAACTGTCGTCTCCATTTACGAAATGTGTCTGGTTCGACGTTATTTATGTCTAGGCAGGGTGGTAACCGAAATAAGGGCCGTTCTGCCATGACGAAATGTCTAATAATGGTATGCAAGCAATAACTAGTAATCTCACCTCAAGTCTAATGACATTCAGCACACGTGTTACAAGATATTCAGCAGAATAGTCCGAATTCTGTAGAAATAAACACCGCTGCCACCATGTTGATATTTACCGTCGTGTGTAGTAAATATTGTTAAGATATAATGAGACGTGGCTGGCTGTCATACATACTCACGTTATGAAGCATAATCACGAAGCTTGAACACAAGATACAAGGATCGACATGTTTAATTCGTCATCTTAGAAAACAGGAAATAGGAAGAAGTAGGAAGCAGAAGAGTTCCCATAAAGGCAAGTAACTCTAGTCGGGAAAAACAAAGTATCAGCATGGAAACGTATATACAAGTACATCAACAACCATATATATATATATATATATATATATATATATATATATATATATATATATATATATATATATATATATATATATATATATGGATGTTGTAACCTTACGCAGGACAGGTTGGCTTATAGCGTTTGAATATGTTTTCTTTTCTTTGAAGCTCCTATACAAGGAAACAGCGGAGACAGCTTAAGAAACAGGCCTGTTCTCGCCTTCCATTGCTTATGCAGAAATTATCCGATTGTTTGTAAGCCGGTTACCAGCTTTCAACAGCCAGTAGATCTCTATTCTGGATCAACAACGCGTGGTATTTTTACCTGTAGTACCCAACTTATGGTACTATGCTCCAGCTGCTTCAACACCAGAAAGCCATGAATCACTTCAAGCTACTCCTTACAACGAGTTGTGCGTCAATTTGACCCTTCCCCTCATTTGCGCACAGTTGCATTTGACTGGCATGCGTTATAAGTTTATATTAGGCCCCAGATTTGCTTACACGACCTGAGTTCACCCTGGTTACTCAAGTGTTGCCGGATTACCTAGTGCCGGCCATACCCACTTGGTATAATATTTTCAACTTGTGTGTATAGTACCCAACTCCGAAGTCTGCACATAGATGTTCATTTTCATTTCTTAATTCTTGAACTCTATAGAAAAAAACAAAGGCAGAGGAAAATCTTCCTTTATTCGGTACACAAATACATACAGTGGAAAGGTGGAGTAGATACACAAGGACACAGTGAGACTTAGGTGGAGTTTCATTAGTCTTGGGTTGGGGTTTTTTTCTAGGAGAAGAGGTACATAACACTCGGCACTTGTTGCATGGCCGCATCATCGTCGTTTCCAGTTAGAAACTGGGGACTTTCGATGGGGAGCAGTGAGTGCTAGAGGGTTTTTATTTTTGCTGTGTGTGGTCATTTTCATAGCTTGTCATTCTTGATTGTTGACGGAAATTGAATTGTACTCGTAATATTGTCTTTTTTTCCTGCTTTCCTGGCATCGCCTTTGTATATTTTTTTAAAATTATATAATTTAATAAATATATAGATATTAGCGGATCTATTTCTATCTGTCTTTGTTTTTTGTTTTGTTTTTTGTTTTTTTTTTTGTACGCCCGCTAATACTCGAGGCGAAATCTCAGGTTATTATTAATGTCTAACCTGACATTGATTTTTACGTGAGTATCCCTTTTCTTGTACAGAGACAGGTGTCCTTCGCCATTCAGGCAGATACTCGCCGATTTCGGAGGTACCCATTAGAGCTGGGTCGGCTCAGGAGCCGCCAATCCCTGGTCGACGACACTTCTTCAAATGTCCTCGCCAGGTCTCGAGTTAATCCAGTCCAATTACCAGTCGACGAAAAATCATCAAATGCCGTCGCCCGGGTTTGATCCTGAATCACCCGGTCGCCAGAGCGGTGTTGTAACCACTACGCTAGCGCGGCTCCCTCTGTCTTTGTTGAATGTGAAGTTAAATGAGTTGTGTGTGGTCCTTACTCGTTATATAGATACATATTTGGAGAGAGGAAGTGTGTGTAACATTGAAGAATTTTGCGAGTGGCAGGAGATGAATGAGTAATAATCACATCTTTACTCCTGACTGTCACACTTCACACTAGAATCACATTCTATACTCGATTTATATCTACTATCTCACTCTTCCCTCTGACTTTTGACTTGTCACAGACATACTATTTTCCCTACTCTTGACACACTCAATAGTGATTAATCCAACTATAGATTTAAAGTTACAGATAAACAGGTTTAATAATAATCACTTATGGGTAACAATGTGAAATAAAGAAAGTTGTTTATTTTAAAAAAAAGAAGCGATGATATTTCTCATCCCCGGATGATGTTAATTGTTGGTGGATAATAGGAAAAAATTGTAAATGTTCATTATCTATGCCTGTATGTTACTTAATTACTGGTGTGGGATCAGTTGGCGTCTGTGTCAGTCGCTGTTGGTCCCCACAGGTGCTTTGGACTGGTCCTTCTCTTCATTAGTCTAATATGGTGGCAGTATCACGTCCTTTGCAACAAGGCCGGTTTACTGCGTAGGTTGTCAAATGTCTTCAAGATCCGTCTGATGTAGATGTCCAGCATCGACTGCTGGCAACTTGTACCACAAAATCCTTCTACTATTTCCACTTAAGGAGGGTCCTAAGCCTTGGGCTTTCAGTATTATAGGAGTTTTACGCTCTCTAATTTTAGCAGCTACTCCTAAACCTGTGGCCGGTCCTATGGGGTGTCCTGGTTACGAGCTCTTATTTTGACTGTCTGGGATCTCTCTTTGACAAAATTGGTAGTCAGTGAAGTAGTCTTAAAATGCTGTATGTTATAAGCGGAATTTTTGCCCACACATACATGTTGCTTCGTTTGAGAAAGCCCCAATAAGAAGTAGTTTATCTTAGCATTTTCATGTCAAACCAACCATAAATAAGTGTCTGATTCTGATAGGGATTCTTCCCGTCCCCTTCATTCCTGCATGACCCATAAGATATTCCCCTTACATGTGATTTTCAAACTAACCTGACCATCCTTCATAACTTATATAGTTGTCACGATTGCCTCCCCTGATTTGCAGTTGTGGCCAAAACTCAATAGTATCTAAACTGGGTCGTTAAAGGTGTTTACCTGCGCACCAGATTACTCTTGGCAGAAATGTAGATAGAAGTGTAATGGCGCTTCTATCCGAAGGGAGTCTTCACAAGATAATTCAGAAGTCAAGAACCATGCGACATAGGGCTGAGCAATGGTTAACTTATATCTGTCCGTCGCCTTTTGTGAAGGATTTAAGCAAAGGCTTTTAGCCCGTTCAGGCCCTCAGTTGAGTTAATTCAGCGAATTTCCTCTTATAATGTTATAGCTCTGTTTAGAGGTTGTGACGATATTCTAAATACAATAGCTAAATTAAGTAATAGTATAGTGCATAAAGTCAAAATTAAGATAGAAAATAAAAATTGAGTCCAGCTTCTTCTTCCCCACGCCAGCCGGTATGCGGATTTTGATAAGCCTTATAGCCGAATGAAAGATACTGTCTTTTCGAAATTCGTCCTTGAGATTAAATGTAACACTTGTGCAAGTTCAAGACGATGGAGTGATAGAATAAAAGAAAAGGAGGGGAGGGATAGAAAGACAGAACATAGGGGACGCCGTCTCGCGTTGATTGCACAAAAGCCAACTCGCGCGACATAGCCTTGGGCGATTCTCAAATTACGATACAAAACTAAAAAATGTTCGTCAATTGGATCATGTAAACAACCTTAGCTCTTATAAGGAATGACGTAATTCTAACGTACTACGGACAAGTCTCGTATTTAGTTTGAAAATAGTTAGAAAAAGAAGTGAACAGGTGGTAGATTATAGATTTGAATGACTAACATAGAAAAAATATGGAATTATGAACCATAATACATAGGGCCATAAAAAATTATATAGTCGGATGCCTTATGAGATAATGGCAATAATATTATGTATTATAAGACGGACTGACGAAAAAAAAAAATTCATGCCTGCTTATTTTTTCATAGCACGTTTTTGAAAAAAGCTTTTGGGAAAATGAGGACTAAAAGGTACCTATAATTTGATTGGCCGTAGTTTAAAGAAAGACTAGTTAGGATTGCTGCCATCAATGGTACCTATACCTTGTAGCGGTATGGCAGCTTGCGTACCCTGACAATCCCCAGAGCTATGCCAGTGGGAGTTTTACTCCTGGTAGGTTCAACCAAGCTGGACTGGTCTGTGTCGGTAGGGGTCAGACAAAAGCTGGTACCCTGGTCCTCCAGGCTGGGGGTTTTAGCATAGGGCTGACACCCCTGTCTATGTAAAAAAAATAATGAAGTTACGGAAACAACATCAAATGAACAAACTTTGCTGCGGGATGGACATTCGGAGTCTGTGGCTCGTATGACTGTCAGTGGTGAAAGCCGAAAGGAAGCCACTGACATGAAAACGGATGTCCTGACCACAAAACAGGATACAAGAATAGGATTTTGGAATGTCAGGACAATGTACGAGACAGGTAAACTAAGACAGGTCACGGCAGAAATGAGAAACTATAGGTTACACATCCTGGGGATAAGTGAGAGCAGATGGACAGGGGCAGGAAAAGTTAAAACAGCAACAGGAGAAACAGTACTTTACTCTGGAAGAGAGGATGGACAGCACAGTGAAGGCGTAGCCATTATTCTACAGAAAGGGATAGAAAGGACATTACTGGAATGGAAACCCATCAACAACAGACTGATACGATTGAGATTGAGAGGGAGATTCACCAACACTACAATAATACAATGCTATGCACCAACGAATGATAGCGATGAGGAGGTCAAGGATGAATTCTATCAACAACTGCAGAAAGAAATGGAAGACACACCTAGATATGATCTTGTTATAGTAATGGGAGACCTCAATGCGAAAGTTGGTACACACAATACATACAATGAAAGAACAATGGGGAAATGCGGCAGCGGAACAGCAAACGAAAATGGGGATAAGCTAATAAGTTTCTGTAGCATTAACAACCTGGTCATTGGAGGAACACTTTTCCCACATAAGGAAATTCACAAGTTAACATGGGAATCACCAAATGGTCGGGACAGAAACCAGATAGACCACATCATGGTTAACGGTAGATGGAGACATGCATTACAAGATGTGAAGGTAAGAAGAGGCGCAGATGTGGGAAGTGATTACCATTTAGTAGTATCAAAACTGAAAGTGAAACTAAGAAGGGCTGGACCAACTGTAACTACACAGAAAAGGTTTGACATCAGCAAATTGAAGGACCCCCTTACCAGAAAAGCTTTTGCGGCCGACATTAAGAAACTATATCAATTTGCCAAAAGCCGGGAAAAGACATTGACTGATGATATAGACCAGAATTTCAACACCATTTCAACAGTATATAAGGAAAGTAGCAAATCATGCTTAGGATTCCAGGAAAGGAAGAAGCAAGAATGGATAACACCAGAAACACTAAACACCATAAAGATGAGAAAGGAAATGAAAAGAAAGAAAACAGAAGCGAAGTCCCCCAGGTTAAAGCAACTATATAGCGAACAGTACAGCCAGCTGGACAGGGAAGTTAAACGCCAAACCCGAGCCAACAAAAGGAATTTCCTAGACGATCTTGCAAAACAGGCAGAAGAGGCAACACTGAGAAATGAACAAAGCACAGTATACAAAATAACTAAATTCATCAGCGGAAAACAAGGTGCAAACAATATTACATTAGTAAGAGATAAGCAAGGAAATCTCATCAAGACAGCAGAAGGACAGGAAACAAGATGGGCAGAGCACTTCAGAGAAACTCTGAACAAGGAAATACCAGAGACACAATTGAATGTTCCTGAGGCTGAAAACGATCTAGATGTAAATACAGACATTCCACGAAAAGAAGAAATCATCACAGCAATCAAAGGGTTAAAGAACGGTAAAGCTCCGGGCCATGATAACTTAAATGCAGAGCTATTTAAGACAGACCCTGAGCTAGCAGCAGAACTATTAGAACCACTATTTGCACAAGTGTGGAAAACGGGGACAACACCATCAGAGTGGAACAAAGGAATAATTGTCAAATTGCCCAAAAAGGGAGATCTTGCAGACTGCAATAATTGGAGAGGAATCACTCTTCTCTCAGTTCCCAGCAAAATACTAGGCAGGATAATTATACAGAGAATTTCAAAGGCAGTAGACTACAAACTGCGGAAAGAACAAGCAGGATTTAGAA
Source organism: Oreohelix idahoensis (assembly GCA_024509875.1). NCBI lineage: Eukaryota > Metazoa > Mollusca > Gastropoda > Stylommatophora > Oreohelicidae > Oreohelix > Oreohelix idahoensis. Next base: position 168,018 of record JAMPIV010022480.1, on the reverse strand, counting down.
AGAACAGAAGATGTGTAGACCATATATTCACTCTCAGGAACATTATAGAGCAGTGCTCAGAATGGCAAAGACAGCTTTACATAAATTTTGTTGATTTTGAAAAGGCTTTTGACAGCATACATAGGGACAGTTTATGGAAAATACTGAGGGCATATGGAACTCCAAGCTGCATAGTGGCAATCATAAAAAGCCTCTATGCCAACTTTACGTGTAGTGTTGGGCAGAGCAACCTAACCTTCGAGGTGAAGACAGGAGTACGACAGGGATGCCCCTTATCAACCACTCTTTTTTTAACAGTCATAGACTGGGTGATGCGCCAGACAACAGAGGGCAGTCCAAGAGGAATAAGATGGACTACATTTTCTACATTGGAAGATCTGGAATATGCAGATGACATTGCACTGCTGGCACATTCACATCAACACATCCAGGAAAAAACGGATAGACTTAATAAATTTAGCCAGCAGGTGGGCTTGAACATCAATTTAAAGAAGTCTGAGGTCATGACGCTCAATGTGAGCAACCCTGAGCCCATATCAGTAAGGAATCAGCAATTGGTACAGACAGATACCTTCACATACCTAGGAAGCATAGTAACACCAGACGGTGAGGCAGGCAAAGACATCAACATCAGAATGAATAAGGCAAGAACAGCCTTCTTTAGCCTAAATAACATCTGGAAGTCCTCCCAATACAGCACAAGCACAAAATTAAGATTATACCAGAGCTGCGTGCTTTCTGTGCTTCTCTATGGTGCGGAATGCTGGAGAGTCACAGAGAAGGAAATGTCAAAATTGTCCTCTTTTCACACAATATGCCTAAGAAAAATTCACCGCATTTTTTGGCCGAATACCATCACCAACCAAGATCTGCTTACTCGTAGCAAGCAAGAGGACATGCACACCATCATAGCTGGCAGACGCTGGAGCTGGGTTGGTCATGTCCTCAGAAGAGAACCCGATGCCATCACAAGAACAGCTATGCTTTGGACCCCTGAAGGAAAGCGAAAGAGAGGCCGACCAAAAACAACTTGGCGGAGGACTGTGGAGGCTGAGATGCAAAGAATGAACCAGAGTTGGGGCACTGTACGAAGGATGGCCACCGACCGTGCAAAGTGGAATCAATTTGTTGTTGCCCTACAAGACGCCACTAGGCGTGATGGCCACTGACTGCTTTGACGGTCGGTGGTTAAGGATCGAAGAAGAAGTTAGGATTGGTTGACCTAAAACTAAAAATATATTTGCAAGAATAAACATAGTAGTTGGGAGTTTGTTTTTTGGAAGTTTGATTCAAATGTGCATGGACCGATTGGCTAATGCATTACATATTATCGAAAAACGTAGACTGCTCGTTGCCATTTTGAGAAGAATCTTAGTGTGCCATAATTGTTTGCCAGTCATCGTTTACTGGTGTATAATTCATTGAAATCTGTGGTAAGAATGATTTTATTAACCTTTTATTTAAAAAAAAGTTTGAATGTGAGATACTGCAATACGACTGTAAGTAAGTGGGTCCATGGCAGACTTAGGCAGAGCCTAGAGATTGATCCATCATATGATAGACTATCAGAGAGGTGTAGTACTACAAGATTATATATGATTGTCATCAAAGAGCATAACACCTATCCTATTGTATGGAAAAAGATTACTGCTGGAATTGCAGAGGCGTTTTAACCATTAGGGGAGAGGAATACTGGTATAAACTGTCACGTCAAAATATAATGGTAAAATAGGTTGTCATCAAGAGCTGACCCTATTCGTTTGTTTGTACTGTACCTGTAAACTAATTGTGGAATATTATTGTATGCTTGTTATAAAGAAGGATGCATAACCTTCTTATTTCAGGGTTTTTTGTGGCCCTGTCATTAACATAATACCAAGCTCGTGGGAACTGATTGATTGATTCCTGACACTGTTTGCATATTTCGGGCACGTGCTGGATGCCATTACCTTTCAATAAGTGGAACAGATTGTCCAGCGAGCCTAGGAAAAGATCTACCGGTGTTATCCTTCGAAGATAAGTGCCTGTTCGGCACCAGGAAGCTCAACCTCTATGAACTCTAGTTTTTAGAAATAAAGACTGAAAATATTAATTTAAAAAATTCCACCTGTGACAAATGAAAAGCAAATGAACTATAGGGAAGGATGTTAACCAACAACCTATCATTATATATATACCAGTATTAATCTAATTTAGAAAACTACACCTACACACTTTTATTATAATAATATTTGTATTATGGACAGAAGATCCATTGTGTAAATTGATTAATGTAAATAATTCACTTTATTTCACTTTGATTGTCAGTCCTGATTCAAACAAATAGAGTCAGGACAAAATAAATTGAAAAAAATTAACGTTACACAAAATTCAACCACTGACTTACTTAAGATAGTCTTTTAAAGTGTACTTTGTATGTGATTGTCGTAGTAGTGTTGTGTTGTGTTGTGTTGGATAATAAAATAGTTGTTTATCTGTTCAGTTGGTTAATGCAACATTACACTACATATTCATAACCCTAGACACCAAACGTAGTCATCATACATTCTAGTCAAAGAATAAGTCTGAATGAGATCATAAAGGTGGTAGCAGCAAGGTACCCTGTAAACTTATCATAATAATTTGTTATATGCAGGGACCTTCACAGCTGACCTCATTCAGTACATTAAGAGTACATAACAACAACATTTCTTAACATCAAATCCACCACATATATTGGGGGCTCGTCCGGGATTTTTAAATTCTTATAAATTATATTAGGGTCTCAGATCCCGGGAATTTTAAATACCTGTAAAATAAAACTAAAGGTATTCTTTTGTGGAATTTAAATAGTGGTTGAGCTATCAGTGCCTGTGGTTGTTCTTAGTCATAATTAGAAATTCTTAGTCATAATTAGAAATTTGTTTAGTTAGAAATTTTAAAGGTTGCATAGTACAGAATGGCTGATCTGGCAAAGTTTCGATCTGCTGCTGTGCAGACTGCTAAAGAAATGGGCATGGATTGGCCAGAGCTAGTCCAGTACGTAACCTCAGAGGCTGATAAATTTATTGCCAGAGAAGATAAAAGATTAGAGAAAGAAGCAGAAAGAAAGTTAGAGGCTGAAAAAGAAATTAAGAGGTTGCAGATTGAGGCTGACAAAGAGGCTAGGGCATTGGAGGCGGATAGGGAGGCGGAGATTAAAAGGCTCCAATTAGAAGAAAAAAAGGCCGAAAGAGAAGCAGAGGAAAAAAGATTAGCTACAGAAAGAGAAGAAAAGAGATTAGCTACAGAAAGAGAAGAAAAGAGATTAGCTGCAGAAAGAGAAGAAAAGAGACTGGCTGCTGAAAGGGAAGCAGAAGATAGGAGATTGCAGAGGGAGCACGAGTTATGACTAAGGGAGTTGGAATTACAAGGCCATGCTCCTGAAAATGGTGCCAGCCCCTTTACCTCCGATGCCACTGCTAGTCAGGGAGCCTCAACCTCAGCTATGGGATTTCATTTAGACAATTTTGTTGAGAAAGACGATGACATAGAAAGTTTTCTGGGTAAATTTGAACTTTTGGCTACCACGTATGGTTTAGAGAGAGAAAGGTGGAGCCTAAAGTTAACCCAGGGTGTTAGGGGAACAGCTTATGAAGTTTTTGCCAAAATGAGCAGGGATGATCAAGACAATTATGACATGTTAAAGCAGGCTCTTTTGTTAAGGTATGAAAAGAATGGAGAATTTTACAGGAACAAATTTAGAAATGCCAAGCTACTGTCGGGTGAGACCTATCACCAGTTCTCTGCACGGTTAGAGACCTACTTGGAGAAATGGACTGCTCTGGGAAAAACCCAAGATCTTAAAGAAATGATCCTTATTGAGCAATTGAGAGAGTCCATGGCTCCAGACTTGAGAAAGTTTCTCATGGAACAAGGTGCAGAGAGGCTGGGTGAGTTACTCAATGTCGCTGAGAGGTATCAGGCAGCCCAAGCAGAGGTAGCTGGCACAAAAAATAAACAGGTAGACAATTATAGGACTCCTCAAAACTCTAACAGATTTGACAACAAAGATCAGGGAAACAAAGGTAAGCAACATTTTGATAGGCCACGAAATGATTATAGAAATAAAAACTCACAATTCAGTGACAGAAAATATGAGGAAAGAAAACCTTTTCATAAAGGTAGATTATATTGTAGATGGTGTAAGATGGACAATCATAACACCGAAAAGTGTACTAGGAAACTTCCTTCCTTCCCTGCAATGAAAACGGGGAGAAAGGGAGTAAAGGCCAACCCTACTAAACAGCAGGAACCTTATCAACCCCCAGTGTGTGAAGAAGTAATATGTAATGGAGTCACCATAAGGTGCTTGTATGATACTGGATTGGATTATGATTCAGTTGTGAGTTCTCACCTGGTGCAAGCAGATCAATACACCACAGAAACAGTGGAGATCCAAGCTGCAACCAAGGACGTAGCGACCATGACACTTCCCATCGCCAGGATAAATGTAAAAACGCGATATGTGGAAGGAATCATCAAAGCAGCAGTGATAAATAAACCAATCTACCCTTTGATATTGGGGTGTAGATATGTCTTCTTGGGGAATCCCAAGAGACCTGTGATCATGGCAACAGTGCAGACCAGATCACAGTCCAAAAAGGAGGAGGAAAATCCAATAAATACCCATCCAGATGAGATGAGGAAGGCGCAGGCTGAGGATAAGACCCTCAAGCCTTGTTTTAAGAAATTGCCCAAATGTCATACACCTCCAGGCAAGGGAGACTTCTATATGAAAAATAAACTGATATATAGGAAGGCTGGAACTTGATCCAATGGTCACGGACAGCTGGTCCTTCCCACGTCATATAAGAAAAAAGTGTTGGAACTAGGGCATGCGATTCCCTTCAGTGGTCATATGGGGATCAGCGCAACAGGACAGCGTATAGCTTGTCATTATTTCTGGCCAGGGATAACTGAAGATATAAAGAGATATGTAAAATCATGTCCAGAATGCCAACGGGTAGCTCCAAAGCATTGGACTGCCCCAGCAACTCTAGGGGAAATGCCCATAGTGGGGACACCTTTTGAGAGAGTTGCCGTGGACATTGTGGGACCTCTCACGCGGACCAAGAGGAGGAACAGTTATATTCTGACTCTGGTGGACACTTGTTCAATGTGGGGAGAGGCGGTAGCCCTGTCGTCTATTGATTCGAAGCATGTGGCAGAGGCATTACTCACAATCTTCACAATGTTAGGCTTTCCCAACCAAATCTTGACTGATATGGGCTCACAGTTCAAGGGAAAACTAACGGAAGAAGTTTTCAGGATCTTTCAAGCCAAACACTTTCATTGTAGCCCGTACCATCCACAAGGAAATGGCCAAGTGGAAAGATTTAACGGGACACTCATGGCGATCCTGAGAAAGTTGGCACATGAAAAACCAGATACATGGGACCAGTACCTTCACGCCGCCCTGTTTGCTTATCGGGAGGTACCCCATAGTTCAACCGGTATGGCACCGGCAACCCTGTTATTCGGGAGGCCAATAAAAGGTCCATTAGAAGCCTTGTTAAGGACGTGGACTGATGATAAGGCAGAAGAAAATATTACCTCATCATATCAATATGTGAACGAGCTGACCACTCGTCTTAAAACTGGCTGGAAACTTGCTAATGATAATTTGAGACAAGCCAGAAAAAAACATGCTGCCTATTATAATAAGAAGGCAAAGGATAGAGATTTAGCTGTGGGAGAGAAGGTGCTCCTTCTATTACCAGACAGTAGTAATAAGTTACAAATTGGATGGCAAGGTCCATATTCAGTTCTAGAGAAGGTGTCTAGAACAAATTATAAGATAGATAAAAAGGGGAAAGAAAATCTATCATGTGAATCTCCTGAAGAAATATCTGGAAAGAGAAAATCAGGACGAGACACACTTACTAACCTTGTCCATCGCAACGGGAATGAAAAACGAACCACTCACCTCTCATGAGAATCCCCTACATCCCTGTGAGACAGCCGCACAGGTAAAAATCAGTAACCCCTTAACGAAAATTCAGAGGGAGAGAGTTCAAAAGGTTTTGGATGATCATACAGATGTGTTAACGGACAAACCGGGGCATACGAATTTGTTGGAATATGATATGAAACTTGTAGACCCAACACCAATCTGTATGAAAGCCTATACGATCCCGTTTGCAAAGGAGACAGCTTTGAAGGAAGAGATAGATTATTTGTTGAAAGAAGGAATTATTTCACACAGTGAATCTCCGTACAGTTCTAGTGTGGTTCTGTTGAGAAAACCCTCTGGTGAACACAGACTGTGTACAGATTACAGGAAACTGAATGCTGTCACAGAAGGTCAGGTGGATCCATTACCTGATACAAATCAGCTGTTTGCTAGGCTGAACAAAGCCAAATATTTCTCTATGGTGGATCTGAGCAAAGGCTATTATCAGATTCCAGTAAAACCTGAGGTTAGACCGTATTTGGCCTTTAGCACCTCGGACGGACATTATGAATTCAACATGTTGCCTTTTGGGTTGAAAAATGCTCCGAGTGTGTTTTCTAGAATGATGCGAAAATTGTTGGATCCCCTGAATAATCCATGTATCACGAATTTCATGGATGATATTCTCATTGCTACAGAAACATTTGAGGAACACATTAACTCTCTGAATATGTTGTTGGATAGACTCAGGGAGGCAAACTTGACGGCTAGACCGACCAAATGTTGTATTGGATGTAAAGAGTTGGAATTCTGGGGACACACAGTATCTCAGGGAAGCATGACCCCTGACCCCAAGAACTTGGAGAAATTGAAGAAAGCTCCGAGGCCACGGACAAAAAAAGATGTGAGATCTTTTGTCTCGTTGTATGGTTTTTACTAGAAGTATATTAAAAATTCTAACTCGATATGTGCACCACTGACGGATTTAACGCGCAAGGGAAATCCTGATAAAATTACTTGGTCAGCGCAGTGTGAATCGGCCTACCAAGAGTTAAAAGAAAAACTCACAAGCAAGCCTATATTGAAATTGCCCGACTTGAGTCAAGGATTTGTTGTGAGAACGGACGCTAGTAACGTCGGATTAGGGGCAGCCCTATAACAAAGATCCAATTCACTTGATGGGGAATTAACCCCAGTTGCTTATGCTAGCCGTAAGCTGAACACAGCGGAACAAAAATATTCAACTAGTGAAAAGGAATGTCTGGCTTTGATATGGGTGATAAAAAAATTCCAGATCTATCTCTATGGTAGATCATTTAGGATCCAAACAGATCATAAACCACTCGTATTTCTGTCGCAAGCAAAGCATGAAAATGCTAGATTATTACGTTGGTCATTGCTCTTACAGCCATACCAATTTATCATAGAATATATCCCCGGGTCGGAAAAAGTAGGTGCAGATTTTTTAAGTAGACACCCGTACGACGAAAATCAGAGTAGTCACCAGGCATAATGATTTAAATTTATCTATGTGTATTTCGAATTATGAACTGACATCATGTAGTCTGTTCTAAAGTGGGGAGATGTGTGACGATATTCTAAATACAATAGCTAAATTAAGTAATATTATAGTGCATAAAGTCAAAATTAAGATAGAAAATAAAAATTGAGTCCAGCTTCTTCTTCCCCACGCCAGCCGGTATGCGGATTTTGATAAGCCTTATAGCCGAATGAAAGATACTGTCTTTTCGAAATTCGTCCTTGAGATTAAATGTAACACTTGTGCAAGTTCAAGACGATGGAGTGATAGAATAAAAGAAAAGGAGGGGAGGGATAGAAAGACAGAACATAGGGGACGCCGTCTCGCGTTGATTGCACAAAAGCCAACTCGCGCGACATAGCCTTGGGCGATTCTCAAATTACGATACAAAACTAAAAAATGTTCGTCAATTGGATCATGTAAACAACCTTAGCTCTTATAAGGAATGACGTAATTCTAACGTACTACGGACAAGTCTCGTATTTAGTTTGAAAATAGTTAGAAAAAGAAGTGAACAGGTGGTAGATTATAGATTTGAATGACTAACATAGAAAAAATATGGAATTATGAACCATAATACATAGGGCCATAAAAAATTATATAGTCGGATGCCTTATGAGATAATGGCAATAATATTATGTATTATAAGACGGACTGACGAAAAAAAAAATTCATGCCTGCTTATTTTTTCATAGCACGTTTTTGAAAAAAGCTTTTGGGAAAATGAGGACTAAAAGGTACCTATAATTTGATTGGCCGTAGTTTAAAGAAAGACTAGTTAGGATTGCTGCCATCAATGGTACCTATACCTTGTAGCGGTATGGCAGCTTGCGTACCCTGACAATCCCCAGAGCTATGCCAGTGGGAGTTTTACTCCTGGTAGGTTCAACCAAGCTGGACTGGTCTGTGTCGGTAGGGGTCAGACAAAAGCTGGTACCCTGGTCCTCCAGGCTGGGGGTTTTAGCATAGGGCTGACACCCCTGTCTATGTAAAAAAAATAATGAAGTTACGGAAACAACATCAAATGAACAAACTTTGCTGCGGGATGGACATTTGGAGTCTGTGGCTCGTATGACTGTCAGTGGTGAAAGCCGAAAGGAAGCCACTGACATGAAAACGGATGTCCTGACCACAAAACAGGATACAAGAATAGGATTTTGGAATGTCAGGACAATGTACGAGACAGGTAAACTAAGACAGGTCACGGCAGAAATGAGAAACTATAGGTTACACATCCTGGGGATAAGTGAGAGCAGATGGACAGGGGCAGGAAAAGTTAAAACAGCAACAGGAGAAACAGTACTTTACTCTGGAAGAGAGGATGGACAGCACAGTGAAGGCGTAGCCATTATTCTACAGAAAGGGATAGAAAGGACATTACTGGAATGGAAACCCATCAACAACAGACTGATACGATTGAGATTGAGAGGGAGATTCACCAACACTACAATAATACAATGCTATGCACCAACGAATGATAGCGATGAGGAGGTCAAGGATGAATTCTATCAACAACTGCAGAAAGAAATGGAAGACACACCTAGATATGATCTTGTTATAGTAATGGGAGACCTCAATGCGAAAGTTGGTACACACAATACATACAATGAAAGAACAATGGGGAAATGCGGCAGCGGAACAGCAAACGAAAATGGGGATAAGCTAATAAGTTTCTGTAGCATTAACAACCTGGTCATTGGAGGAACACTTTTCCCACATAAGGAAATTCACAAGTTAACATGGGAATCACCAAATGGTCGGGACAGAAACCAGATAGACCACATCATGGTTAACGGTAGATGGAGACATGCATTACAAGATGTGAAGGTAAGAAGAGGCGCAGATGTGGGAAGTGATTACCATTTAGTAGTATCAAAACTGAAAGTGAAACTAAGAAGGGCTGGACCAACTGTAACTACACAGAAAAGGTTTGACATCAGCAAATTGAAGGACCCCCTTACCAGAAAAGCTTTTGCGGCCGACATTAAGAAACTATATCAATTTGCCAAAAGCCGGGAAAAGACATTGACTGATGATATAGACCAGAATTTCAACACCATTTCAACAGTATATAAGGAAAGTAGCAAATCATGCTTAGGATTCCAGGAAAGGAAGAAGCAAGAATGGATAACACCAGAAACACTAAACACCATAAAGATGAGAAAGGAAATGAAAAGAAAGAAAACAGAAGCGAAGTCCCCCAGGTTAAAGCAACTATATAGCGAACAGTACAGCCAGCTGGACAGGGAAGTTAAACGCCAAACCCGAGCCAACAAAAGGAATTTCCTAGACGATCTTGCAAAACAGGCAGAAGAGGCAACACTGAGAAATGAACAAAGCACAGTATACAAAATAACTAAATTCATCAGCGGAAAACAAGGTGCAAACAATATTACATTAGTAAGAGATAAGCAAGGAAATCTCATCAAGACAGCAGAAGGACAGGAAACAAGATGGGCAGAGCACTTCAGAGAAACTCTGAACAAGGAAATACCAGAGACACAATTGAATGTTCCTGAGGCTGAAAACGATCTAGATGTAAATACAGACATTCCACGAAAAGAAGAAATCATCACAGCAATCAAAGGGTTAAAGAACGGTAAAGCTCCGGGCCATGATAACTTAAATGCAGAGCTATTTAAGACAGACCCTGAGCTAGCAGCAGAACTATTAGAACCACTATTTGCACAAGTGTGGAAAACGGGGACAACACCATCAGAGTGGAACAAAGGAATAATTGTCAAATTGCCCAAAAAGGGAGATCTTGCAGACTGCAATAATTGGAGAGGAATCACTCTTCTCTCAGTTCCCAGCAAAATACTAGGCAGGATAATTATACAGAGAATTTCAAAGGCAGTAGACTACAAACTGCGGAAAGAACAAGCAGGATTTAGAAAGAACAGAAGATGTGTAGACCATATATTCACTCTCAGGAACATTATAGAGCAGTGCTCAGAATGGCAAAGACAGCTTTACATAAATTTTGTTGATTTTGAAAAGGCTTTTGACAGCATACATAGGGACAGTTTATGGAAAATACTGAGGGCATATGGAACTCCAAGCTGCATAGTGGCAATCATAAAAAAGCCTCTATGCCAACTTTACGTGTAGTGTTGGGCAGAGCAACCTAACCTTCGAGGTGAAGACAGGAGTACGACAGGGATGCCCCTTATCAACCACTCTTTTTTTAACAGTCATAGACTGGGTGATGCGCCAGACAACAGAGGGCAGTCCAAGAGGAATAAGATGGACTACATTTTCTACATTGGAAGATCTGGAATATGCAGATGACATTGCACTGCTGGCACATTCACATCAACACATCCAGGAAAAAACGGATAGACTTAATAAATTTAGCCAGCAGGTGGGCTTGAACATCAATTTAAAGAAGTCTGAGGTCATGACGCTCAATGTGAGCAACCCTGAGCCCATATCAGTAAGGAATCAGCAATTGGTACAGACAGATACCTTCACATACCTAGGAAGCATAGTAACACCAGACGGTGAGGCAGGCAAAGACATCAACATCAGAATGAATAAGGCAAGAACAGCCTTCTTTAGCCTAAATAACATCTGGAAGTCCTCCCAATACAGCACAAGCACAAAATTAAGATTATACCAGAGCTGCGTGCTTTCTGTGCTTCTCTATGGTGCGGAATGCTGGAGAGTCACAGAGAAGGAAATGTCAAAATTGTCCTCTTTTCACACAATATGCCTAAGAAAAATTCACCGCATTTTTTGGCCGAATACCATCACCAACCAAGATCTGCTTACTCGTAGCAAGCAAGAGGACATGCACACCATCATAGCTGGCAGACGCTGGAGCTGGGTTGGTCATGTCCTCAGAAGAGAACCCGATGCCATCACAAGAACAGCTATGCTTTGGACCCCTGAAGGAAAGCGAAAGAGAGGCCGACCAAAAACAACTTGGCGGAGGACTGTGGAGGCTGAGATGCAAAGAATGAACCAGAGTTGGGGCACTGTACGAAGGATGGCCACCAACCGTGCAAAGTGGAATCAATTTGTTGTTGCCCTACAAGACGCCACTAGGCGTGATGGCCACTGACTGCTTTGACGGTCGGTGGTTAAGGATCGAAGAAGAAGTTAGGATTGGTTGACCTAAAACTAAAAATATATTTGCAAGAATAAACATAGTAGTTGGGAGTTTGTTTTTTGGAAGTTTGATTCAAATGTGCATGGACCGATTGGCTAATGCATTACATATTATCGAAAAACGTAGACTGCTCGTTGCCATTTTGAGAAGAATCTTAGTGTGCCATAATTGTTTGCCAGTCATCGTTTACTGGTGTATAATTCATTGAAATCTGTGGTAAGAATGATTTTATTAACCTTTTATTTTAAAAAAAGTTTGAATGTGAGATACTGCAATACGACTGTAAGTAAGTGGGTCCATGGCAGACTTAGGCAGAGCCTAGAGATTGATCCATCATATGATAGACTATCAGAGAGGTGTAGTACTACAAGATTATATATGATTGTCATCAAAGAGCATAACACCTATCCTATTGTATGGAAAAAGATTACTGCTGGAATTGCAGAGGCGTTTTAACCATTAGGGGAGAGGAATACTGGTATAAACTGTCACGTCAAAATATAATGGTAAAATAGGTTGTCATCAAGAGCTGACCCTATTCGTTTGTTTGTACTGTACCTGTAAACTAATTGTGGAATATTATTGTATGCTTGTTATAAAGAAGGATGCATAACCTTCTTATTTCAGGGTTTTTTGTGGCCCTGTCATTAACATAATACCAAGCTCGTGGGAACTGATTGATTCCTGACACTGTTTGCATATTTCGGGCACGTGCTGGATGCCATTACCTTTCAATAAGTGGAACAGATTGTCCAGCGAGCCTAGGAAAAGATCTACCGGTGTTATCCTTCGAAGATAAGTGCCTGTTCGGCACCAGGAAGCTCAACCTCTATGAACTCTAGTTTTTAGAAATAAAGACTGAAAATATTAATTTAAAAAATTCCACCTGTGACAAATGAAAAGCAAATGAACTATAGGGAAGGATGTTAACCAACAACCTATCATTATATATATACCAGTATTAATCTAATTTAGAAAACTACACCTACACACTTTTATTATAATAATATTTGTATTATGGACAAAAGATCCATTGTGTAAATTGATTAATGTAAATAATTCACTTTATTTCACTTTGATTGTCAGTCCTGATTCAAACAAATAGAGTCAGGACAAAATAAATTGAAAAAAATTAACGTTACACAAAATTCAACCACTGACTTACTTAAGATAGTCTTTTAAAGTGTACTTTGTATGTGATTGTCGTAGTAGTGTTGTGTTGTGTTGTGTTGGATAATAAAATAGTTGTTTATCTGTTCAGTTGGTTAATGCAACATTACACTACATATTCATAACCCTAGACACCAAACGTAGTCATCATACATTCTAGTCAAAGAATAAGTCTGAATGAGATCATAAAGGTGGTAGCAGCAAGGTACCCTGTAAACTTACCATAATAATTTGTTATATGCAGGGACCTTCACAGCTGACCTCATTCAGTACATTAAGAGTACATAACAACAACATTTCTTAACATCAAATCCACCACATATATTGGGGGCTCGTCCGGGATTTTTAAATTCTTATAAATTATATTAGGGTCTCAGATCCCGGGAATTTTAACTACCTGTAAAATAAAACTAAAAGTATTCTTTTGTGGAATTTAAATAGTGGTTGAGCTATCAGTGCCTGTGGTTGTTCTTAGTCATAATTAGAAATTCTTAGTCATAATTAGAAATTTGTTTAATTAGAAATTTAAAAGGTTGCATAGTACAGAATGGCTGATCTGGCAAAGTTTCGATCTGCTGCTGTGCAGACTGCTAAAGAAATGGGCATGGATGGGCCAGAGCTGGTGCAGTACGTAACCTCAGAGGCTGATAAATTTATTGCCAGAGAAGATAAAAGATTAGAGAAAGAAGCAGAAAGAAAGTTAGAGGCTGAAAAAGAAATTAAGAGGTTGCAGATTGAGGCTGACAAAGAGGCTAGGGCATTGGAGGCGGATAGGGAGGCGGAGATTAAAAGGCTCCAATTAGAAGAAAAAAAGGCCGAAAGAGAAGCAGAGGAAAAAAGATTAGCTACAGAAAGAGAAGAAAAGAGATTAGCTACAGAAAGAGAAGAAAAGAGATTAGCTGCAGAAAGAGAAGAAAAGAGACTGGCTGCTGAAAGGGAAGCAGAAGATAGGAGATTGCAGAGGGAGCACGAGTTACGACTAAGGGAGTTGGAATTACAAGGCCATGCTCCTGAAAATGGTACAAGCCCCTTTACCTCCGATGCCACTGCTAGTCAGGGAGCCTCAACCTCAGCTATGGGATTTCATTTAGACAATTTTGTTGAGAAAGACGATGACATAGAAAGTTTTCTGGGTAGATTTGAACTTTTGGCTACCACGTATGGTTTAGAGAGAGAAAGGTGGAGCCTAAAGTTATCCCAGGGTCTTAGGGGAACAGCTTATGAAGTTTTTGCCAAAATGAGCAGGGATGATCAAGACAATTATGACATGTTAAAGCAGGCTCTTTTGTTAAGGTATGAAAAGAATGGAGAATTTTACAGGAACAAATTTAGAAATGCCAAGCTACTGTCGGGTGAGACCTATCACCAGTTCTCTGCACGGTTAGAGACCTACTTGGAGAAATGGACTGCTCTGGGGAAAACCCAAGATCTTACAGAAATGATCCTTATTGAGCAATTGAGAGAGTCCATGGCTCCAGACTTGAGAAAGTTTCTCATGGAACAAGGTGCAGAGAGGCTGGGTGAGTTACTCAATGTCACTGAGAGGTATCAGGCAGCCCAAGCAGAGGTAGCTGGCACAAAAAAGAAACAGGTAGACAATTATAGGGCTCCTCAAAACTCTAACAGATTTGACAACAAAGATCAGGGAAACAAAGGTAAGCAACATTTTGATAGGCCACGAAATGATTATAGAAATAAAAACTCACAATTCAGTGACAGAAAATATGAGGAAAGAAAACCTTTTCATAAAGGTAGATTATATTGTAGATGGTGTAAGATGGACAATCATAACACCGAAAAGTGTACTAGGAAACTTCCTTCCTTCGCTGCAATGAAAACGGGGAGAAAGGGAGTAAAGGCCAACCCTACTAAACAGCAGGAACCTTATCACCCCCCAGTGTGTGAAGAAGTAATATGTAATGGAGTCACCATAAGGTGCTTGTATGATACTGGATTGGATTATGATTCAGTTGTGAGTTCTCACCTGGTGCAAGCAGATCAATACACCACAGAAACAGTGGAGATCCAAGCTGCAACCAAGGACGTAGCGACCATGACACTTCCCATCGCCAGGATAAATGTAAAAACGCGATATGTGGAAGGAATCATCAAAGCAGCAGTGATAAATGAACCAATCTACCCTTTGATATTGGGGTGTAGATATGTCTTCTTGGGGAATCCCAGGAGACCTGTGATCATGGCAACAGTGCAGACCAGATCACAGTCCAAAAAGGAGGAGGAAAATCCAATAAATACCCATCCAGATGAGATGAGGAAGGCGCAGGCTGAGGATAAGACCCTCAAGCCTTGTTTTAAGAAATTGCCCAAATGTCATACACCTCCAGGCAAGGGAGACTTCTATATGAAAAATAAACGGATATATAGGAAGGCTGGAACTGGATCCAATGGTCACGGACAGCTGGTCCTTCCCACGTCATATAAGAAAAAAGTGTTGGAACTAGGGCATGCGATTCCCTTCAGTGGTCATATGGGGATCAGCGCAACAGGACAGCGTATAGCTTGTCATTATTTCTGGCCAGGGATAACTGAAGATATAAAGAGATATGTAAAATCATGTCCAGAATGCCAACGGGTAGCTCCAAAGCATTGGACTGCCCCAGCAACTCTAGGGGAAATGCCCATAGTGGGAACACCTTTTGAGAGAGTTGCCGTGGACATTGTGGGACCTCTCACGCGGACCAAGAGGAGGAACAGTTATATTCTGACTCTGGTGGACACTTGTTCAATGTATGGAGAGGCGGTAGCCCTGTCGTCTATTGATTCGAAGCATGTGGCAGAGGCATTACTCACAATCTTCACAAGGTTAGGCTTTCCCAACCAAATCTTGACTGATAATGGCTCACAGTTCAAGGGAAAACTAACGGAAGAAGTTTTCAGGATCTTTCAAGCCAAACACTTTCATTGTAGCCCGTACCATCCACAAGGAAATGTCCAAGTGGAAAGATTTAACGGGACACTCATGGCGATCCTGAGAAAGTTGGCACATGAAAAACCAGATACATGGGACCAGTACCTTCACGCCGCCCTTTTGCTTATTGGGAGGTACCCCATAGTTCAACCGGTAAGGCACCGGCAACCTTGCTATTTGGGAGGCCAATAAAAGGTCCATTAGAAGCCTTGTTAAGGACGTGGACTGATGATAAGGCAGAAGAAAATATTACCTCATCATATCAATATGTGAACGAGCTGACCACTCGTCTTAAAACTGGCTGGAAACTTGCTAATGATAATTTGAGACAAGCCAGAAAAAAACATGCTGCCTATTATAATAAGAAGGCGAAGGATAGAGATTTAGCTGTGGGAGAGAAGGTGCTCCTTCTATTACCAGGCAGTAGTAATAAGTTACAAATTGGATGGCAAGGTCTATATACAGTTCTAGAGAAGGTGTCTAGAACAAATTATAAGATAGATAAAAAGGGGAAGAGAAAATCTATCATGTGAATCTCCAGAAGAAATATATGGAAAGAGAAAATCAGGACGAGACACACTTACTAACCTTGTCCATTGCAACGGGAATGAAAAACGAACCACTCACCTCTCATGAATATCCCCTACATCCCTGTGAGACAGCCGCACAGGTAAAAATCAGTAACCACTTAACGAAAATTCAGAGGGAGAGAGTTCAAAAGGTTTTGGATGATCATACAGATGTGTTAACGGACAAACCGGGGCATACGAATTTGTTGGAATATGATATAAAACTTGTAGACCCAACACCAATCTGTATGAAAGCCTATACGATCCCGTTTGCAAAGGAGACAGCTTTGAAGGAGCAGATAGATTATTTGTTGAAAAAAGGAAATATTTCACACAGTGAATCTCTGTACAGTTCTAGTGTGGTTCTGTTGAGAAAACCCTCTGGGGAACACAGACTGTGTATAGATTACAGGAAACTGAATGCTGTCACAGAAGGTCAGGTGGATCCATTACCTGATACAAATCAGCTGTTTTCTAGGCTGAACAAAGCCAAATATTTCTCTAAGGTGGATCTGAGCAAAGGCTATTATCAGATTCCAGTAAAACCTGAGGTTAGACCGTATTTGGCCTTTAGCACCTCGGACGGACATTATGAATTCAACATGTTGCCTTTTGGGTTGAAAAATGCTCCGAGTGTGTTTTCTAGAATGATGCGAAAATTGTTGGATCCCCTGAATAATCCATGTATCACGAATTTCATGGATGATATTCTCATTGCTACAGAAACATTTGAGGAACACATTAACTCTCTGAATATGTTGTTGGATAGACTCAGGGAGGCAAACTTGACGGCTAGACCGACCAAATGTTGTATTGGATGTAAAGAGTTGGAATTCTGGGGACACACAGTATCTCAGGGAAGCATGACCCCTGACCCCAAGAACTTGGAGAAATTGAAGAAAGCTCCGAGGCCACAGACAAAAAAAGATGTGAGATCTTTTGTCTCGTTGTATGGTTTTTACTAGAAGTATATTAAAAATTCTAACTCGATATGTGCACCACTGACGGATTTAACGCGCAAGGGAAATCCTGATAAAATTACTTGGTCAGCGCAGTGTGAATCGGCCTACCAAGAGTTAAAAGAAAAACTCACAAGCAAGCCTATATTGAAATTGCCCGACTTGAGTCAAGGATTTGTTGTGAGAACGGACGCTAGTAACGTCGGATTAGGGGCAGCCCTATTACAAAGATCCAATTCACTTGATGGGGAATTAACCCCAGTTGCTTATGCTAGCCGTAAGCTGAACACAGCGGAACAAAAATATTCAACTAGTGAAAAGGAATGTCTGGCTTTGATATGGGCGATAAAAAAATTCCAGATCTATCTCTATGGTAGATCATTTAGGATCCAAACAGATCATAAACCACTCGTATTTCTGTCGCAAGCAAAGCATGAAAATGCTAGATTATTACGTTGGTCATTGCTCTTACAGCCATACCAATTTATCATAGAATATATCCCCGGGTCGGAAAACGTAGGTGCAGATTTTTTAAGTAGACACCCGTACGACGAAAATCAGAGTAGTCACCAGGCATAATGATTTAAATTTATCTATGTGTATTTCGAATTATGAACTGACATCATGTAGTCTGTTCTAAAGTGGGGAGATGTGTGACGATATTCTAAATACAATAGCTAAATTAAGTAATATTATAGTGCATAAAGTCAAAATTAAGATAGAAAATAAAAATTGAGTCCAGCTTCTTCTTCCCCACGCCAGCCGGTATGCGGATTTTGATAAGCCTTATAGCCGAATGAAAGATACTGTCTTTTCGAAATTCGTCCTTGAGATTAAATGTAACACTTGTGCAAGTTCAAGACGATGGAGTGATAGAATAAAAGAAAAGGAGGGGAGGGATAGAAAGACAGAACATAGGGGACGCCGTCTCGCGTTGATTGCACAAAAGCCAACTCGCGCGACATAGCCTTGGGCGATTCTCAAATTACGATACAAAACTAAAAAATGTTCGTCAATTGGATCATGTAAACAACCTTAACTCTTATAAGGAATAATGTAATTCTAACGTACTACGGACAAGTCTCGTATTTAGTTTGAAAATAGTTAGAAAAAGAAGTGAACAGGTGGTAGGTTATAGATTTGAACGACTAACATAGAAATAAATATGGAATTATGAACCATAATACATAGGGCCATAAAAAATTATATAGTCGGATGCCTTATGAGATAATGGCAATAATATTATGTATTATAAGACGGACTGACGGAAAAAAAAATTCATGCCTGCTTATTTTTTCATAGCACGTTTTTGAAAAAAGCTTTTGGGAAAATGAGGACTAAAAGGTACCTATAATTTGATTGGCCGTAGTTTAAAGAAAGACTAGTTAGGATTGGTTGACCTAAAACTAAAAATATATTTGCAAGAGTAAACATAGTAGTTGGGAGTTTTTTTTTTTTTTTGAAGTTTGATTCAAATGTGCATGGACCGATTGGCTAATGCATTACATATTATCGAAAAACGTAGACTGCTCGTTGCCATTTTGAGAAGAATCTTTGATAAACAAGGAGCGATGAGAGCAGACTTGTGCTTTTAAAACTAATATAAAGCAGTCTGGACGGAAGGCAGATCAAAAGTGTGCCATAATTGTTTGCCAGTCATCGTTTACTTGTGTATAATTCATTGAAATCTGTGGTAAGAATGATTTTATTAACCTTTTATTTTTAAAAAAGTTTGAATGTGAGATACTGCAATACGACTGTAAGTAAGTGAGTCCATGGCAGACTTAGGCAGAGCCTAGAGATTGATCCATCATATGATAGACTATCAGAGAGGTGTAGTACTACAAGATTATATATGATTGTCATCAAGGAGCATAACACCTATCCTATTGTATGGAAAAAGATTACTGCTGGAATTGCAGAGGTGTTGTAACCATTAGGGGAGAGGAATACTGGTATACATTGTCACGTCAAAATATAATGGTAAAATAGGTTGTCATCAAGAGCTGACCCTATTCGTTTGTTTGTACTGTACCTGTAAACTAATTGTGGAATATTATTGTATGCTTGTTATAAAGAAGGATGCATAACCTTCTTATTTCAGGGTTTTTTGTGGCCCTGTCATTAACATAATACCAAGCTCGTGGGAACTGATTGATTCCTGACACTGTTTGCATATTTCGGGCACGTGCTGGATGCCATTGCCTTTCAATAAGTGGAACAGATTGTCCAGCGAGCCTAGGAAAAGATCTACCGGTGTTATCCTTCGAAGATAAGTGCCTGTTCGGCACCAGGAAGCTCAACCTCTATGAACTCTAGTTTTTAGAAATAAAGACTGAAAATATTAATTTAAAAAATTCCACCTGTGACAAATGAAAAGCAAATGAACTATAGGGAAGGATGTTAACCAACAACCTACCATTATATATATATATATATACCAGTATTAATCTAATTTAGAAAACTACACCTACACACTTTTATTATAATAATATTTGTATTATGGACAGAAGATCCATTGTGTAAATTGATTAATGTAAATAATTCACTTTATTTCACTTTGATTGTCAGTCCTGATTCAAACAAATAGAGTCAGGACAAAATAAATTGAAAAAAATTAACGTTACACAGAATTCAACCACTGACTTACTTAAGATAGTCTTTTAAAGTGTACTTTGTATGTGATTGTCGTAGTAGTGTTGTGTTGTGTTGTGTTGGATAATAAAATAGTTGTTTATCTGTTCAGTTGGTTAATGCAACATTACACTACATATTCATAACCCTAGACACCAAACGTAGTCATCATACATTCTAGTCAAAGAATAAGTCTGAATGAGATCATAAAGGTGGTAGCAGCAAGGTACCCTGTAAACTTACCATAATAATTTGTTATATGCAGGGACCTTCACAGCTGACCTCATTCAGTACACTAAGAGTACATAACAACAACATTTCTTAACATCAAATCCACCTTTATGATCTCATTCAGACTTATTCTTTGACCAAATGCAACAGAATGTTCAGACTTCAGAACAATCAGCCTGATGAGTCATGCAATTAAGATACTGCTCAAAATCATACAGGAAAGAATAAAAAGTAAAGTAGACAGCGAAATCCAAGAAGAACAGTTTGGTTTTAGACGGAACAGTGGAACAAGAGAGGCAATATTTTGCCTAAGAAGATTAGCAGAAAAATATACAGAGGTCCAAAAAAGTATGTATATGTGCTTCATTGACTATAAGAAGGCTTTTGACAGAATCCATCATGAGAAAATAATTGAATGCCTCAAAGACATAGGTATTGATGGAAAAGATATAAGAATA